>JAOTOM010005157.1:0-97500 GCA_034440615.1 Ashinkailepas kermadecensis | reverse complement strand
TATTTTTTCCTAAATGGTCTGTGCAGTTTTAGATATAGCCTGCTCATTATCTATACCTACTTGTAATGAGGAAGGTAAATAGACAAAAGGACAAAAAGTATAATCAAGGGATGAGGCATGTGTGAAATGTGCATATTATATTTTACCAAGTGTGCCAAGTGCATGTAGTTTAAATTTGGATGACTGGCCTGGCATAAGGGTGAAATTCCTTATTCAAGCTCTTTTTTGGCGTGCAGACATGACTAATCTTGGAAGCTACTCACCTGATCATTATGAAACCTCCACAAAATGATTGCACATGTCATAAATGTGTGAGGTTTGTATTTGTGTGATCCTGTGTGATGTCCAAGTCTACCATATTAAAACAAAATGAACATACCTACTCATGCAAAATACTTGATGAAGCTGCATATGCTTTCTGCAGACAATTCAGCTTGTGACACATGCACCCATTAGGTTTGTATTTTTTAAGATTTGGTGTTAGATCCAAGGGGGCAATTAATTTAACTGAATTTCTTGCTTGCTGACATGGCCAATTTTCACTCAGTGCCATGCAACTATTACAATTTCTTTTAGGTATGTGCCAAAGTATTGTGGTTTTGACTTTTGTGACCCTGGATCAGATCAAAGGTTACCAAAGTTTTCAAAGGAGAGTTTTTGTCTTACAGGCATGACAAATTGAACAAACTTTGGAATTATTGCAGTTTAAATTGTTAACATGTTAATTTTATATCCAAAAGGCAACAAAGAAGTTGGGATGGTTCAGTTATGTCGGATATTTTACTTGAAATGTTTGAGAATAAAAATGAAACTGAAAAAGTGTCATCAAAAAAGAAATTAGGCTAAGTTATGTCAAGTTAGGCTAGGACAACCTAATGTGGTTCAGAGGGTTCTGCAAACCATCTCGACCACATTTATAGCCTAATGTGGCTGAGAGAGGTTGGACCATGATTGACGTCGTACCGCCGTGGGCCCGACAGAGTTTCAAATTTGATGTGGGCGTTGTACTTTGCCAACAGCATCAGGTTTTACCAGGCGTGGATCCAGGAATTGTCATGAGGGGAAGCTTGTCTGGGGGAGGGCGCTGTGAATGTACCTGGAAGGGCACATTTTCCTTCCGAGGGGCGCCACTGGCGGACAAAAATGCTAGGGAGACTGGTACACTCGGGCCTCCCAGAAGTGTCTTTTTGAGTTATACAGAGGGTTGCCTTCGCCCCTTCCCCTACGACCCGCATTTTCACCCTACCCGCTCTGGCGACCATGGCTGGAGATCCCGGGTGTGTTCTTGTCCACCAGTTATCGATACTGGAGCACTTGGTACATCACTGGGACGTACCGCGATATTTTTAGCCAGGCCTGATTATATTTTTGTCGGGGAATCGGGACGTTTTTTCCGGCGCTATGCCCGATTCTTGGGATTCCAGGTCGGTTTTCCAGGCCCGGATTCGGGGTCCCCGCTGAATTTCTCGAAGCCTCAGATTTATATTTATCTGGCCCTGCCACTAGTTCTTGGCCGCAATGTTTATTTGTATCCCCAGCACAAATTTTAAGCACCCCGACGGAAATTCTTGCGGTCCCATCACTATTTTTGGGAACGCCTGCGCAATGTTTTCGGGTTCAGGCGCGAGTCTTCGGGACCCCAATGCGTGCTGTCGGGAGGCACAAGTTCTTGTGACCTCTTTTTTTCAGAGCGCGAGTTGCGTTTCCGGTTCCCGTCGTGATTTTGTAGGCTCCGGTATGTTTCTTTCGTGGCATAGGCACGTTCTCTGAACGTTGTTTAGCTCTATGTACGTTGTTCTCTCTACGTTGTTTTGCATATGGCTCTCTAAACGTTGTTTAGAGAGCCATACGCAATTTGTGGCGCATTTTGAGTTATTTTTGGGATTCCAGAGTTAATTTCCGGGTCCTGATTGACATGTCATAGACCGCATGGTGAAGTGAAAATGCATACATTTTTAGGATCCAATTTGCCAATTCCGATTAAGTTCTTCATTCTGGTGTGTACTTTGTGGCCATCTTCCTCCTATGGAAAACTTCTTAAAATATGCCCTTGCGTGTGTCATTAAATCGATATTTTGAGGTCATTTTACAGTCCCGTTTTGGGATGGTGAGATAGTTTGGTCACCTTCACGCTGCTTGGAGAGTGGGTAGAGGGCATGCCTCCGTGACCCTCCACTTTAGATCCGCTAGCGCGTAGACCCCGTGAGGTTTTCTGGGAATGCATCGTAATTATTAACGGCAATCTATGCATGTCTAGTAAGGCGACCGTAAATATCATTTGGACTATTATGCCACCAGGAAAACGACACTGAACCACCAGGTCACGAATGGAAACTCCGATTGGTCTAGTCAGAATACCATTAGGACCATTGGAACTATTACACCATCAGGTAAATTTCATCAGGAAGCATTCAAACCATTAAGGACCATTCAAACCACTAGGAAATTCCTAATAGTTCCCAATGGTTTCCAACGGATTTTTCCTTTTAGGGATGGGGGTCTATTCAATCTGAAAATATATGTTGAAAATAAGGACTTGGACCCACTCCCTTCGCGAGAGATCTCCAGCCCTGTTGGCAACGATACTATACCGTGTGATCGACTTCCTACGTCATGCTACCACTTGTCGGTTGTCCGACCCTTTTTTAAGTAGGAAATTTCTTGTCGCGAATGCCTTCATTTCACACAACAACAATTACTGAACGGAACACCATAAACCAATAAAGAAAGAGCGGTGAGATTCTTTGATCAATTCTGTGTCGTGAAATGGCGATAGAAACCATCCGCAATCGTTGAATTAATTGTAAAATAGGCATGCACGAAATGCGTGCCCCCGACTTCAACAGGTGCGCTGCATGAAACCGATATCTTGCATGCGTACCAGATTTGTCGAAAGCGTACTAGAGTTGGCACGATCGTACCACGGTGGCAACCCTGGGGGGAGAGGCATGGATCAAGTACGCCTGGATTGGAAACCAACAGCTGTTTGCGTATCAGCCCACCTAGCGGAGGGTAAGTAAGTAACACAGTAAGTAACACGGAAACGCGGTAGGTTGTAGGCCGTGCGCCCACGGGAGCTCAGGGTACGTATTTCGCATTTGTTTTTTTCCAATTGATTCAGCCATCTCAGGAGGATTGCATCCGCCTTTCATGATACAGAATTGATCAAGGATTGATCAGAATTGATACCGTTCTTTCCTTATTGATTTACTACGCTCCGTTCAAAAGTTGTCGTGGTGCGAAGTGAAGACTTCTGTGAGAGGGAGCCCACCTCGCCCGAAGGGTCGGCCCATAGATGTTGATAGCTTGATGATCTTTATCTCCCTGTCTTTATCTTGATCTTGAAATTATTGGACGGGGAAAAGTACATGAAGGCAATGGGCGGATCAAAATGAATTGGGTGAGGAGGGGGGAGGGGGCACATTCCATTGGCTCCCATGATAGAAGTTGAAATAATTGCGGGGGTAGGTTGGGCAAACATTGAGGTGGCAGTTCCCCTCAAAGGTATATAAAACAACACTGCTGAGTCGAACGACTGGCAAGTGGTAGCGAATCGGCGAGAGGTAGTGGCGTTGCCAGCTAGGGTATGCTGCAAGGGCTGATCCAAGGGGGAGGAAGCGAAAGTGGTGCCCCTTATGACCCGAAGGACACCTCCCTTGGAGGTTCCAGTGTACCCCTCTATCGAATTTCTCAGCGCAACGCGCTCCTCGCCTGGGAACGGCAGTCCTCTAGGAGTCCGAACGCACGCCGCGAATTTTTTTTCGGCGAAAGGCACTCCTCAGACAAACAAATGGTGCCCCTCTGGGAGATCGGAGTGTACCCCGTCCAAATGTTCTGGACCAAGAGCTGCCCATCTGGAGAAATGACGCCTCCTTGGCATGTATATGGTATGGTGTATGAGGAGGGGCTTGTACCCTCCATGGAACTTCCCCTCAATTCTCTTTGCGAATTGGTAGGTACGCCGAAGTCGGTACTCTCCCATTCAGTTGCGTAAACCACTCCACTGGAAAATATCAGCCACAAATCTAGAGAGCAAGGAGGGTGGGGCGAAAGAAGAACCGCTCATTCTTATCTTTGAGGGTGAAACTTCCCCCTGAATGCTTGCTTCCCCCCACCCGCAATAATTTAAACTTCTAACATGGGAGCCTATGGAATGTTACCGCCCCCCCCCCTTTTATTCATTTTGGTCTGCCTATTGCCTCCATGTACTTTGCCCCCTCCAATCCTTTTAAAAAATCAACATCGGTGGACCGACCCTTTCGGCGAAATGGGCTCACTCTCACAGATGCATTCACTTCGCATCACGACAACTTCGGAACGGAGCGTAATAAATCAATAAGGAAAGAATGGTAAGATTCCTTGATCAATTCTGTATCATGAAAAGCAAATGCAAGCCTCCTGGGGTGGTTGAATCATTTGGAGAAAAAAAATTACAATACAAAATGCGTACCCCGAACTCCCATAGGCTCTCGGCCTAAAACTGGCAGCGTTTCCGTGTTTTTACTTAACCTCCGCTAGGTGGCAGGTTGGTGCCGCTGATACCCGCAGATGAAAGGCGCCGACGCGGAGTTTCCAATCTAGGCGTATATAAACCATGGAAGAGGAACGAACGGAACATGTCAGTTTTTAGAACCAAAAAAAACGTTAATATTCAAATCAAAGTTGAGTGAAATGAAAATTAATTCCTATGTGCAATATCAGTTTACATGCCCGCTTATTTCTGGTCGCTTCTTTACTATAATCAACATAAAATGTCCGTAAAAAGTAAACGTATTTGGCGTTATGCTAGCTACTAACTTTTATACCATCTATAAAGTTATTATACCTACTATGCTAAACACGAGCAAATTTCCGCTGTAAAACCGGCTCCTGTGCTCCGCCGGCCATGTGGCCACGTCATGTCACGTGACCTACGTTTCCGCCAGAGCGGTCGGCAGCCTGTGGTCGCAGTGGTGGGGCAACAGGAGGTACCACGTTGGGTGGTTGTGTGGCACGAACTGCGCCGAACAACTGCGAAACAGAAAGGATACATCGTGCCTCCTGTGCTCTTTCGAGACAAATCGGCATAATCAATTCCGTTGTGAGATACGTACACAATGATGATCCCAATTTAGCCAAAGGTGAAACCAATTTCGGCTAATGGGGATTGGTGTTATATGCGCTTATGCCAAAATTGTGAACACTATCGACGAAATTAGGCTTCTCTGTGGAATTTGGTGTGCGTACCGCGGACTTCCGTGTCCTCTGCAAACTGCCGAAATCGGTTGTAATTGTTTACAAATGCCTGGACGCCTTTGACCAGATTGTTGATGTCTGATGACCTAGCGGTTTATATGCCGGTGTATTTTGTTATATATATATATATATATATATATATATATATATATATATATATATATATATCTATGGTAAACTGTCATTCAATGCCGGGGAGCCGAATTATTCTGCATTTGTCCACACACTGAGCCGCCTCCTGTCAGCTTGCTGCTGTTGAAGCTGGCTGCTGCGGAGCTCGTATGTACCTACTGGCTCGATACGCCAAGTCGCTGCCTCTGACCCTCTCTGACTCTCTCTGGCCCTCTCTGACCATCACTGAATTCCGTCTCGACTGTTCCGTTACCCGGGAACAGGCGAGCCGCAGCCCACCTCCGTGCGACGGCACCACTTCCTCTGACCGTCTGCTTTCTCGTCAGCTGCCAATGTGCTGCTGTCGGAGCTGGGCGAGGTCAAGCTGGCAGACTTCGGCGTGGCCGGCCAACTGAGCACCGACACACTGAAGCGCGAGACGTTTGTCGGCACGCCATTCTGGATGGCCCCCGAGGTGATCAAGCAGGTCGCCTACGATTCCAAGGTCAGGTCATGAAGTGTACAGTCTGCAATTCCGACGCATAGAGGTAGCTATATGCTGGGGAGAAGTGCGAAAGTTTGTCTTGCTGATGCCTCATATCAATACCACGGTCACAAGGATGCCCTGTATTTTGTGACAGTCTATGAGCTATGCTTCAGCTCTTTAGCGGCCCCCAATAATTTTCTGGTTGCCTGCGTTTAGTTGGCACGTAGGGTGTCGGCTACTGCCGTTGAACATGGCACTCACAACATGTCAGTCATGATTGCGAGGTTTTCGTCGACCAATTAATCGGACAAGGAGCTTCGAATGTATTTGTAGACAATGATAGCTCGTCAAAAGGAACCATGTGGCAATACCTCTCCAATTCCTGGTTCCAGTTGCACTCAATGTCCCTGAAGTCCTACGAGATGCAGTAATCTAGCACAAAAGCCACATTCCGAAACCATACGACCACAGATACAGCTCGATTTGACGAATTATCCTCAAGGGGATGGCACATTGCCACTGCTAAGGGGAAAAGATTAGACGAAGCAGAGCATGCCGCCCCGATGGATAAATTGGTTGGAGCACTGCCTGCATTGGCGTCTTCCATCCGCACAAGACCGGTTTCGAGTCGCTACAAGCACCCGCACTTAACAGCAGGCTGTGTCTGCTGGTAACTGGCCCGTTAATGTTATATTCTGTCGTTGAACTAGTTACAACTGCCAGATCAGATGTTGGTCACAGTCTATAAACTCATTAGTCCATAAAGCAAGATCTGCTAGAGAATGTATATGTTCCCTAAAGTCACCCGAGCAACCAATCGGACTCCATACATTCCTCAGAGAACCATTTACGTGCGTGTATGTTGTGTCCTATCGCAAAGAGCAACGTCAGCAGCAACAAACTCTAAAAGTGAGCTGACGTGTATGTGCTGGTTGACAACGCTGGACTCCGTCTGCAGGCGGATATTTGGTCGCTGGGAATCACTGCTATAGAGTTGGCCCAGGGCACGCCTCCCTACTCCGACCTCCACCCGATGCGTGCGCTGTTTCTGATTCCCAAGAGCCCGGCACCACAGTTGCAGGGGGACTTCAGTCGGCCCTTCAAGGACTTCGTCGAGGCTTGTCTAAACAAGGATCCGGAAAATGTGAGGAAGGTTCACATGCATTGTGCTGTCACTATTGGAATTGCACGAGCACCACAGCGCGAGCATTGCCTCTGAGCGTGTGTTCCTGTGGCGTCCAGTATTCACCAGGAGCGTGTGTGGCTTTATTCAGCTCTGTGAAACACATGCCGGTGTCACCATGCTCCACCATCAGAGCGGCGTATTTAAATATACCACGACACATACTGATGTAAACAGAGACCGCCAGTCACCCGCTGGAATTTCATTAGTAAGCCTTCACCCGAATACTTTCGCAAAGAACGTTAGCACGTACACGTGTCTCAAAGGACGTTAGGCACGCACACCTGTATCAAGGGATGTTAAGCACGTACACGTGTATCTAAGAACGTTAAGCACGTACACGTTCCTCAAAGGACGTGCACCTGCCTCAAAGGACGTTAAGCACGTGCACGTGTCTCAAAGGATGTCAAGCACGTACACGTGTCGACACGTTGCCAACACGTTACAAGGAACATTAGGGACGCGGTCAGAACTTGATTCAAAGGCTACAGCAATGAATATGACTCATCCAACCAGTCCGCCGTTACCAGCGTCCCACGGCCCAAGAGCTCCTGCGGACGCCCTTCATTCGGAAGGCGAAGCGAACCGTGTGCCTCATGGACGTGGTGGACCGCTTCAAGAAGTGGCAGCTCACCAACGATGATTCAGACAGCGACGAACAGACAGAACAGTGAGTAGCGCTAGGAAGGAAGGTGGGCATCGCGCTATTTCCAGTGAAGTAATGAATTAAAGTAAGGTGAAGTAAAGTAGGTAGCATCCAAGTCAATGTTCGACCCGTGTTAATGTATCCTTGGATAATTATCACCTGACAATCCGGGCAGTTCAGACTGCAGGCGTGAAGAGCATTTGGGTACGTCGGGGTGGGGGGGGAGTGATTTTTAGAGACATGCTGGACCATGAAGGTCATGGTCCAGTGTTGCAAGGAGAATTACATAATATAGGAAAGGCAATGATAAATGAATCATGAACGACTCATAGATCAAATGTTGCGTTGAAAGTCGTATGGGTTAAGCTCCCTTAATGTTGTCCATCGTTGACAATCGATAAAATGGAAACATATTGTATGTAAAGATATAACGTGTGCATTCACATTGCCACTAGCCATCTGGGGTGAGCTTCACTGTAGAGTGTGGGGTCATACATGAAGTCCAGACATTGCGCGACGGATGGTCGCCCATTACTGACCAGTGTCCGACGCTGTTCCAGGGATGACCTGGACATCGACCCAGACTGCGACGAGCCGTGGATCCATACGATCCGTGCGCAGCCCTCCACGCGCCGAAGACCGCAGGACAGCACTCTGACCCCGGGACATGCCGGCAATGTGGACACGCGGAATCAACGCAATAGCCAGGTTAAATACCGGAAGTCCTCAGCGAGACCAAGCCTGGAGCTTCTAATTCGAGTTCCTCATCCGGAGGGAGAAATGTCGGTAAAATAAGCAAACGTTCATCCGAACAATGGTGCTTTTTGCAATCCATGCTGATGGTAAAGGAAGTCAATATTTGCGAAAAGTGAAGTCAGCAATTTGCATGTGTATGGAAGTAATAGTTTACCCATGCTGTATGCTTTATGCCTTGGTCACAAATGGCTTGTGGCGTGCTGGCGGCGGCCGTAAATCCCCAAAATTACCATAACCGTGCGGTGGCCGCACGGTAGGATACGGTAACCGTTAAGCGAACTCAGGTTTTTGCTTGTCGCAGTTTACGATTATTTAATTTGACACTAAACCTTTTTTTCGGAAATCATAGGGCCGTAGGCCGCAACCCCGCTGCATATAGTATCACAAGGTCACTGTACGGTGGCCGTGAGGTGACCTCAAAGTCACCTCACGGTTTTTATCCGGTCTGGCGTGCCTAGAAAATTGTACGGCAGCCGCAACAACCTCCTCCTTACTGTCACCTCACGGTGGTCTTGCTGCCTCCGTGAGATGGCCGTGCGATGTTCTAAATAGCGTACGGCGGCCATGCAGTGACTTTAGGGCTGCCGTACGATGGCCTGACGGCAACCGTACAGTTGGCGGCCGCCGCATGATCATCTTTCTGAAGAGTTATATATATTGCCTGGTGTGACACTAACCGTCAAGATGGCGTTGATTCCACCACAGAGACTGCGCCTGGCACACCTGAGATTACGACTGAGGCAGATCCACCGCCGGCAGGAAGAAATCATAGCAGCTATAGCAGTGTTAGAAGAAGAGCGGGCCCGTCAGGAGAGAAGAAGACGAATGGTGTGGGTGAAGCCCTGGTTGTTGCGGCGTTCCACCCTGGGATACCGCAAGGGCGCCGCAAGGAGACCTTGCGGCGGCCGCAACAACCGTGCGGGCGCCTGGCGATTGCCTTGCGGTCGCCGTGCGGGCGCCTGGCGATTGCCTTGCGGTCGCCGTGCGGGCGCCTGGCGATTGCCTTGCGGTCGCCGTGCGGGCGCCTGGCGATTGCCTTGCGGTCGCCGTGCGGGCGCCTTGCGATTGCCTTGCGGTCGCCGTGAGGACGCCTTGCGATTGCCTTGCGGTCGCCGTGAGGGCGCCTCGCGGCTTGTTAACTAGCGCGTTGCGGTCTCCTCACGCATTTTGATTTCATGACTTTTACGATTGCCGTGCGGACCCCGTAAAATGTGTGAACACTGCTTCCGCAGCCCGCAAAACCGTACGATTTGTAAAAATCCCGTCTACAAACTGCAGACTGCAGAACCGTGCGGCGGCAGCATCATATGTGACCGAGGCATAAGGAAAAGCCTTATTTGGGTCAGGGGTTACATAGACTCGCACGCAATTACCAGTTAAGGATTACACACGGACTCGCACGTGAGGTACCAGTTATGGATTGCGCACAGATCCGCACGTTAGGTATCCGATAGGGATTACGCACAGACTCGCATGTGAGGTACCAATGGACAAGTTTCATGTCAGGACAGGCCGTATTTTTTCAAGTTGCGATTTTTAATTTTAAAGACGATGGTGGCATTAATTTATTTCTTAAAATCCTTAAATTACTTACATAATTCAAAGAAGCACCTCAGAATGCTTCATTTGTGATTGGTCAAAATATATGTGACGTCACATATGTAGAGTTCAGCGATGCTTGACTGCCGCCCATTATATCTTCCATCCAGTTCGAAATAATCGCGACAGTTTTACCTTGGATCACATCTGATCGTGAGGGGAAAATGCATCGTAGAAAACGACGCTATTATTCTTGTTTGTGCTGATGCATACAAATGCAACTGCAAGTAAGCCAGAAGCAATGTTCATCGGCCTCCCGACGGCCGACAAGATGAGGACGTTGTCGAGCGATTCTGCACGCCGAGACAGTCCGCTGGTCTCTGCTAGCTTGCTGCGACGAATATTTATATGTATATGTATCACTGGTAGACATGGGTATAAGGATGAGGGGGGGGAGACTGGAACCAGAGTACTCTCCTCGGAAGTGTAAACTGACGTTTTTCACATTAATGTTTAGCTTGAAAACGGTGATTTTTATCTTCCATTTTTGTGAAAACTCCCACAAAATAGAAGTATACTTTTTGCAAAGATGGGAACTGTGACTTTTTAGCATCCATCTTGTTAGAAACATGGATGTCCACAACCCTTTCATATTAGCATAAAGTGAAGAGAATTGACATTTTGTAGCTGACTGCAGCATGGTGAAGATGGCAAGATGTTTAGCAACATTGTGCTTTAAGGTAATTTTTTGAATTCGTTGAATTTCTTTTTCCAGCGCAATGTTCATGAATGTGTTCAACTTGATGTAGCTTCTCGTTTTCTCTGCAAATGCATGCTTTTCAGTTGGCTGGCAAAATAACACCAAACGTGGGCTTGGAGATGGGTAATATAGCAGAAAAATAATGCAAATAAAAAAAAGTGTAGTATACCCTACCCTAACATAACCTAACCTCCCATGGAAAAAAAATAATCGAAGAAGTGCACAAAATTCTAACAATTTTGCTCTTTAAAAAAATGTACTCGAAAAACCAATCCTAATGTGACGTGCCTCAACTTTCTTTAGGAAAACAATTTATCAATAAACAAAATGAAGATAAAAACCTAACAAAACCTGACATAGCCAAACCTAACCAATTTCCTTCATGCAGGTAAAATGTGCAAAATTTGTCTTGTAAATACCTCAAAGCACAATAATGCCAGACGGCCGTTACATTTTGCAACAAACTGCAGAAACCCCAGCAGTAGTATACTTGTAATGCTTTTCTCAAGCTCAGTGAAATTCCACAATCTGCTTGACATTCCATGTACAAATTAAGCCAATAGTCCTTGTCCTCCATCCGAAATCCATAGCAGTTCTAGCTAATGAATCACTTCAATTTTCCATTCGATAGTCATCCTTTTTCGCACTATCTCCATCAACATCATAAAATATGGCAGCAGTTGCAGAGGGCATCTTGCTCACTTTGCATCATCGAAATGCTGCTTGAAGATGTTGGATGACATTGGCCTACACCTGCTGATCACTGATTATGCTGTTCTACATCTAGCTACATATTATTGATCACGTCAGCCTACACATGCAGGTACGTGATCATGTCTGCCTACACTGACTGATAATTGATTGCATGAACTGCTGCACATGCACAATGCATATATCCCTGCAAGTAAGCTAATTAAAATTCCACAACATACTTGACATTCCATGTAAAGATCAACCTGAGAACATGTGTACCTTGTCAAAATCCATTGCGCATAGCAAAATCATCCCTGCATTTTGTCATTTGATAGCAGTCCCTTTTTGCAATATTTCCATGGACATCATCAATGTATTGCGGTAATTGGAGCAGGCATCTTACCCCGTCTGTTCCATTACAATACTTCTCGAAGGTATGCTATGACATCTACCGAACTATCACAATACACATGTGCATTTCAGCTGCATCTATATGTATTTGCCCATATATTTTACTACTATCATGTGATGTGAAATGTGCAATTTCACAGCTTAAAATATACTTGGCATGCTATTCATTGATCTTTTATAACGTACTTATATTGGGATACAGCTTGCAGTTTACCTCACTATGGAATGCCATTTATGGAACTAGATATAAACAGTTTCTGTTTTGCTGAGGGGAAGCCATGGTATTTATTCAGCTAAGCCACACATAATTTATGTCATTGTCTTCCATTATTTCACTCATTTTGCCCACAAACATAGTACAAGCTTTTCCTGTTTGTACGCACCGCATTGCGCCGGATTTCAAACAAAAATGTTGGTTGCTGTATTATCACCATAATGGTTTACCTACCCTTCCAAGCTTCATATATTCGTTTAAAATGGCAACATTTCAGTATCACAAGCCCTCGCCTTAGTATCCATGACGCGAGTCGATTGAAAAACTTCGCATAGAACAATCCAACGTACGGTTCCCTGTGTGTTTCAGGCTTGGCCGCTTCGAGACCTTCACATATGTGACGTCATTGCTACGAGAAGGTTTTTAAATCGATGGCAACCCCTAAGTGAAAGTATTAAATTACGCTGTAAATGCTTCCCCTGCGAGAAAAAAGTTTCAGTTTTGTCTAAGAAGTATTATTACCGTTTATTTTTTGCAACCAAAAACCCATTACGTGAAACTTGTTCATTGGGGACTACACACAGACTCGCGCGCGAGGTGCCAGTTAGAGATTACACACAGACTCCCACGTGAGGTACCGGTTCGGGATTACGCACAGACTCGCACGCGAGGCGCCAGTTAGAGATTACACATAGACTCCCACGTGAGGTACCGGCTAGGGATTACACACAGATTGGTACGCGAGTTACCAGTTAGGGATTTCATACAGACCGGTACGCGCCGTCGGCGGCGGTACCATAACACGCGCCATAAGTGGCGGTACCATAACACGAGCTGTCGGTGGATAGCCAATTACCACACGGTCGGGTGGTGGTGGGGTGTGGTGCCGGTTGGGTGTGGTGCAGTGGGGAAATTTGCCTCTCCTGACAGTGCGAGAACGAAACACTCCAGGGAAATTTGGGTGGGGGTGGGGGAGTGACAAGTATGTTGTGGCTGGCGAGGTCTTCCGAATGGTGTTAGTTGTAAAGTGTGGGTAGCCTGGAGACCATCCAGCTCAGTTCAAAGGTCACATTTACGGTGAGTTGGAACACTTTGGTATGCCAAGAGCTAATATCTGGCCTATATCTCGCATTCTCTGTTTCATTGTGAGTCGATTAATACCCCACATGATGCATCCTGATACACCTATCGCGGGTCATGTCAGGTTAACAAGGTGACTTAATTTTCGGCATGCTAAAATGGCCGAAGTTGCGAAATTTGTAGTGCTTTGGGCTTAAAATGTCACTAAATTCAAATTCGGGGCCGACAAATACCACAGAATGACCCGTGCGTCCCCCCCCCCCAAAGGTCCTTCGAAGTCATTCGAGGTCAACTGAGGTCAGTGACCTTCATAAGGTCAAAGGAATATTGAAATACATGTGACCTGACGTGAAGATGTCTAAAGCATGCAATAGCAGTTACCCTAGTGGGAAACAGCTATGAATTAGAGTTGAATCTTGGTAGTGTTTCGAAAGAATGTACCTCTCAGAAACGATGACGTGATTTTAACCTCATCCAGCTCCGTGACCTTTGATGATACTAAAATGATGATAAAACCATGATGATCAAAATGACACTAACATCCATTAATCCATTTTCTATAGGCATGTAAATGTTTGCTGCGCTGCGAGCCAAACTATCTCCATTGTTTGGAATGAACGCAAAGGGAAATTTGACCCTTATCCCCACCCGAACTCGTGTTAACTTCAGGAGATAGAATCCTTGAAGCCGACCGAAGTTTTTTTTCCACCTTGGTAGCAAATTTGGTTGCAAGAGTTGACTTCAAGTAATGCGCAAAACACGATGATTCCTGCCATTCGAAGTTGTAATGCTTTATCATACCTACCACAATTTACTCTTCGGGAACTAAGAATATCGTGAGACGTTATGCGTCAGACACAATGTTACTGCGGACATCGGGGGGATCTTCAGTAAAGAAAGAAAACAGGTAGGTTCCTGATGCCATTCAAGAACTCTGAAACATGCGTCCGCGACAAGCGCGCTCGGATATGCTCACTAGTGTGTGCGCGAAGAATATAGTTACAACTTATGAGACTCTGTTTCCATAAAATATGATGCGAAGTGAAGTGTATTGATGCAAGTTAGCTTGCCTTCAGACGTCAATTTCATTGCCACCTACAGTGAGATATTGCGCATATTGTTACTTTGGATATTGCCTTCTGGAACTATTTTCCACCATAGACGGCTGGCCGCCGGCGGCCCCCGGCCCGTCCCCGACCGCCCGCCATTCATAATATGGCGGTGCGTGGAATCATGCCCTGGATGTTAATGGGCCCCAACGCCAAAGTTACAGGCATATTTTCATATTTGAAACGATAGACAATGTGCGTGGCATGAGTTCCGCCACCATATGAGTTGAAGCCGGCAGGGTTTCTCGTATTGTTTAAGAACATTACGCTTGTGGGAGTTCAATGGAAAGAATGCATCTACAACCGTGAATTTCTCCTACACCATTTTGGCGTGGCAGAGCCGATGTTGCTTGGTATTTTTGAAGGGTGGAACTTTAGTTTTTGTCGTGCCACCGCTCGACGGCCCTACGGATCCTCGGGACAGCAACCGTCAGCGCTTGACGTGCATCGAGCCATGCCAGAACCTAAATAATGCCGGAAAGCGTCATGTCAAAAGGTAAAAAAATGACAGGGTTAGATATGTATAAAAGTATTGGAGTATGGCATCAGAAGGCAGGTGATTTTATGTCGGCTTATTTGAGACCATTGTAAATCAATTCGCTAATATAGAACATGTGATGTACAATTTAAAGGAATACACTGTGATAATTCGAGGCACAAATCCTGGAATTGGGTGCAAAAATGACAGGGTTATATACATATAAAAGTAGTCGAGTACGGCAACAGAAGACAGCTGATTTGATGCCGGTTTATTTGTGACCATTGGAAATTAATTCGGTAATGTAGAACATCTGATATATAATTTAAAGGAATACAATGTGATAATTTGGGAAACAAATCTGAAATTTTGTGGAAAAGTGACAGGGTTAATTTATTGGATGACTTCATGGAATTTATTCATGATGATATAAAATTGTAGCACGTTCGATTTCTGTTTAGTTAAGAACATTGGAAATTGTCAGCATATCACACAGAAAATGTATGACGCGTTTTTATCACAAGATGTTCAGTGGCCAATTCCCCCTATTTCACATTAAGGGCAAAGTAACAGGGCGAAATGATTTGATAAAAAAACGAACTACACATCATAAGAGAGCTTGTTTCCATGTTGTTGGAATTTGATCATTAAAAATTACGTGCACGTCCTCTAGAAACCAGAATATAGCATTAATCAGAGCAAGCCCACTCTGGTGGTGTTCCTTCCCAAACTCACCACCAGAGCGGCGCCACCGGTATTATGTCTGCTCATGACGCCTAACGAACATCCATCGCTTTAATAAGTGTTCATGATAAGCGTTGGACATCCCACTTTTTATTGCTATAAATCGGTGTTGTAAAAAACAAGAATGAAAACTGTTTGATGTAGAACAGCATAAACACATTTTGTATGAAACAATCAAAATAAGGTTACATGCTATATATTCCGAACTTACTTTCTTCTTTGCAATGAGCCTGCGATCGAAGAACGTTAAAATACATTGCACATACATTGCACAATGAAGGCACAATCTCAAACTCGGAAACCCGTTGTCACCAAGCTCATTTTGACGGGGGACACTACAACGTACCTATAACGTTCGATTTTGATATGTGTATCATCAGAAGCTGATCCAAGGAGTGACCAAGATGACACGATTTGGAGACATATGATCTTTATTTAGAATTTGCGGGAAAAACTGGACACATTGCATACTACTGCTTTAAGCTGAAGCTCGGGTAATCCGAATACGATGAGTTTTTCTTTAATCGGCAGTCATTCTTCTATTTACATCCCCAAAGCCGACCCAAAACCAGCTGGCTGGCTCAATATCTGGTACTGATTATGCACATGCAAGCACACATAGAAGCAAAATAAACAGCGATACCAGCAGCAGTACTATTCCATCAGTAGTCATAGTCCGTTATACTTCAGTCTAAGCGTATGTGCGTGTGTTCCTGATGTATGCGGCTAGCTTACATCATAGTGTTGTTTATTACTTCAATAAACATGGAACAGAGCCAGGAGATTCAGGCCATGCTTCGATTCATCGAGCTATTCTCAGGCACAATGCTTCTAAGGAAGGTATTCATTTTTAACATGTATCGGAGCAATGGCGAATTATTGTTTTATTTCACCGTACATTATTTATGTTGAAAAATATACGTTAGCTGCTGTATGTTTGTGCCATCAGTAGTGCGTATTTCCCACCGTGAGCCTCTCATTAACTGCCAATATTGAAGTGAAGCTCTCCTTCTTGGCCAAGTGATAGGCTAATATGGACCACGCGTCGCGAAAACCAGTCCAGAGTTCGCGTAATTAAGGCTCTTTATTGAGCTTGCAACATAATGGGTGAGTGGTGATGAACGATGCAATAGTTTGCAACACTCGCGGCACCAAAAACAGCGTCCACAGGCCTAACCCGTTGAGGCCCCCAGGTTCGACGCCGGCATTGCCCGGCCGTTGGACTTTGCTCTTAGCATCACTTGCGTCGCTGCCCGGGGTCATCGTCTGCTGATCCACCGACCCAATCTGCAGATGTCGGCCGGCCCGCAGTCCGAGCCGCCAGGCCGGCTTACGGCGGAACCCGTCGCGTCGGCATACACGACGGCCGCTAAATATATCCAAATGGGGAGGCCAAAACGAACTTCGTTACAATATCATCACTTGAGTGAACGCTGGGTGCTTGGGACTGACCTCGTCTGTCCTACAGATAGACAGCGCTGAGTGGTCCGGGCACCTACCAATCAGCAGCCCAGTGGCCCAATACACCACCTGACCTCGTCTGTCCCACAGATGGGCAGCGCTGAGTGGTCCGGGCACCTACCAATCAGCAGCCCAGTCGCCCAATACACCACCTGACCTCGTCTGGCCCACAGATGGACAGCGCTGAGTGGTCCGGTTACTCACCAATGAGCAGCGCAGTGGCTCCAATAGACCACCTGACCGCGGCCGCCGAGAGAGACCGACGGCGGTCTCGTAGTCCGGTTAGTTTCATCCACTGCGGCTGCCGCGGCAGCAGTGCCGCAGTGTCGCAGTGTCGCACTGACTGTGACCGCGGAGATCTAACCGAGTGGAAACTCAGCAGAAATCGCATAGGAATGAGCTACAGTCTCTTTGTGCTGCCATCTAGCGGCGAGAATGGTTTGCAGATAAGAACGTGCGTCGCGCGCCCACTTACCCCGTATGTATGAGCATAGCAGCACAAAATGGAAAAGTACGTTTATGCCATTCAGCAAATTATCCGACATCGCTGCCCGTATGCATGATAAAACGGCAGCCAAAACGGACTTTTTTCGTTTGCCGACTTGCGAAGGCCATTGCATTTGCCGCGGCGCCAGCGATCCAGAAATTCAAACGTGCTTTTGCATAAGCTTGTGCCTTCGCTACGAGAAATGGCAAGATTTGATCGTTAGTAGGAATATGGAGACCAGGGTGCCAAGGCAGCAAGATTACTAGTTGTCTTAGTAAATGGGGGTGAGGGTTCTTGTGAAGAATTTGGCATTTGGCTTGGAAATCTTCACTAGAGCGGGGTAGATTTTGGGGGTACAGTTGCCGCAGCTGTAATTACTGTTCTGCGGTGTGCAGGATTTTGAGGGTTCAACTCTGACGTTAGCTGTGTTCACTGTCCTGCGGTGTGTAGGATTTTGAGGGTACAGTTGTCGCAGCGGTGTTTACTGTCCTGAAAGCTGTGTTTACTGTCTTCAATCCAGTTGTGACAATCCAGTTGTGACAATCCAGTTGTGACAAGCCAGTTGTGACAATCCAGTTGTGAAAAAGTGAGCGGGATCCGGGCAATGGTTTATCAGTTATAATTGAAATTGTTAAGGTTTCTGAAAAATTTAAAGGTCAACTTGCGAAGGTATTTTTCAGTGCTCAAACATTTGTGACCTAACATGGGAACTGCATTAATCCAATCTTTTTAGCGGAATATTGTTCTAGAAACTTACTTTTTGACATGCTTAGATGTTTCGCATACAGCCATCTTATACAGAATGCTGCTGCTTCTCGTGAAGTCCTATGGCCTCCAGAAGGTTCCAGTGCCACCTGAGTCGTGCGATATGACATTGGATGGCCAACCAAGGCCCTGGGGAGACCTGATCCGATGTGATCAGACCTTATTTGGCCTGATTAGATGATTCTATGGACATACTTTCCAAGTTGTTTACACTCAGACGATAGCTGAAGTAATAATTTGAGCAATCTCTGTATGGTCTCAGCCTGGCCTACTCTCAGGTCACGAGGTCAGAAGCTGGACATTTTGCAAGGTGTTTCACTATCACATCAGTGGGAACAACATTTTCGTACTTCAGAAGTGATATACCGAGGATGATCATGCTTGATCTTACTTGACCTGACCATATGGTGTGACCTGACCTGCCGTGACAACCTTCGGGTATCCAATTGGCGTGCACGTTTTGCTGAAACAAGCTTTTGCTTTTGATGTTGAAATGACCCTATATACATATACATACACACACACACTCATATATATATATATATATATATATATATATATATATATATATATATATATATATATATATATACATACATACATATACATATATATATATATATATATATATATATATATATATATATATATATATATATATATATCACCTGATTTACCTAGTTTGACCTTTAAAGAATTCGGCATGGCCGAAAATGAAGAAATAAGCTGTGATTATGAGTTGCAGGCTATATTAGCTTCCCAATGACAATTCCCCTGCGTCTCTAACGTACATAGCTCGGAAGCTGTTTTCCATGCCTAATTCTGTCCTCGACCTGACCCAGCATGTCTTGTCATTTTTTTATATCATCAATATAAATACATTCGTTATTGTTAGTTCTTCAAAAACAGTACCGAAAGTAAACAAACTTTGCCCTTTTCAGTCATTTGCAGGGGTCTAGCTCGATGTCCGTCTATTGCAATATGACCTTGGTGACCTCTTGATCAGTCAACATACGAAGGTATGGTATGCTTCGGACTTCCCATGGCCTTTCTAACGGTGTTCTGTATTCATATCCTAGGTTACATAGAGAGGAAGTGAATGGGAGTGGCGGCTTTCTGTGAGGGCCCCTGCACTCCGCTCGGCGAAGGTGGATTTGTCGCCTGGTCTGGCGAGGGTCAATAACAATTTCGACGACGCGGCTGCTATATTTGCAAAAATATGCAGAACATGTGTTCTTAGGTGATGCATATGCCGACATGCAGTTTCTAACGACCTGTTATGCACTCCCGCGATGTATTTTTTCAAGCAAATAAGGTTAATCGCATATTGTGATCTTGATTAGTGTGATGGTGGACCTGTGTCACGTTGAACCATATGTGGGAAACAATTGTGTGTCCATTTGATGACCAAATTATGATTCACTGTCCCCGAACATGTGCATGATTCCATGGACTATCAGCCATAGCATCAACAATAGGTAAATCGACCACAGTGAGCTTTAATAATTAATATGTTCAACAAGAACAATTGGTTGCTTCTTTCGAATTCTGCGGATAAATGACGGATCTCCATTACAGTGTGGTCAAATGCAAAACTTCCAATGTACTAGGGAACAGCAGGTCACGAGGTAACATGGTAAAATGAAATGAGATGAAATAAAAATGCAATCGATACACTTTGGTGACATCTCCGAGTTCAACATTGTCCGGGTGGATGTAATTACCATATTTTTAATGGAGATTTGAGCAAGCAAACACCCATACAGGGTGACCTATCAAAAATGCCTAATGCGATAAATTTTAAGCCGTTGTTCAGACAGAGCTCCAACCTGCACAGCTGGATTCGAAGCCAAAGACAATCCCCTAAGCTCACTTTCCTTCACATATACAGCATTGGGGTGTCAAGTTGTAATTTTACCGGTTGATTTGTCGTGGAATGTAACAAATCAACCTGTAGACTTTCCGGAGCTGCCACCCCACTCACGGTGAGACCTGGCACCGGTGCTTACCTTTCCGTTAATAGATGCCAGGATTGCACGAACATTGGCGAACGTGGTCTGCTGGCTTCTTGGTCTAAAGACAATTTTATGACATGCTGAAGACTGTCACAGGTGCCACACCAACCACCCACCAGCTCGCAAAACGCCTATGGACGGCTATAACGGTGCTGTGACAGTTGGCAATGTTTTGCTGCGGGTCGTTCTGGTGCAAAAATAGCACCCATCGATCTGATGGGGTAGTGTCGTGAAAAACGTTTGGAACACGAACTCGTTCTATGCAGCCTACCGTTTTGCTGTCTAGCATATATCAACACAACGGCCGCACGTGTCCGTCCACCGCCAGACGACTCCGGACGTTGTTGTGTTTGTTGTGTGATGTGTCCGCGTGCACGGCCTCACGTGTCCGTCCACCGTCAAACGACTCCGGACGTTGTTGTTTGTTGTGTGATGTGTCCGCGTGCACGGCCTCACGTGTCCGTCCACCGCCAGACGACTCCGGACGTTGTTGTGTGATGTGTCCGCGTGCACGGCCTCACGTGTCCGTCCACCGCCAGACGACTCCGGACGTTGTTGTTTGTTATGTGTCCGCATGCACGGCCACGTGTCGTCCACCGCCAGAGCTCGGACGTTGTTTTTGTGTGTGATGTGTCCGCGCGGCCCCGTGCCCGTCCACCGCCAGACGACTCCGGACGTTGTTGTGTTTGTTGTGTGATGTGTCCGCGTGCACGGCTTCACGTGCCCGTCCACCGCCAGACGACTCCGGACGTTGTGTTTGTTGTGTGATGTGTCCGCGTGCACGGCCTCACGTGTCCGTCCACCGCCAGACGACTCCGGACGCGACGCCTGCTGCGGTCCTCTCCGATGTGTACAGACGATCCGACAGTCCCGGCCGAGTAAAGCAGGCGGCCACCGCGGATGGCAGCTGCCACAGTCCGGAACCGTCGGACAGCGGCTCTCAGCGCGCCAGCCGGATGCTGGCCGCCTCCATCTACCCTCTCATTGCCGAGGTAACAACTTTGTATTCGGCTAATGGTAGCTGGATACGTTATATATGTCGTTCGATGGACGGCCGAGCCAATAAAATAAATCGAACAACTGCTAAATGCCGTCCAGCTTTGGTGCTGTTGATACGAGCCCTGTGTGATATGACCAAGGCGGTAGAATACAACAGATGCTCAGCAAAACACCAGAGACCATGTTATTTACGTGGACATGAATATTTACATATTTACATAATATTTACGTGGACACTTTATCGAGTGTCGCTTGCTTGAAGACAGTCTTTGTTGGCTTATTTTCTTATCCACGAATCTCAGTGTCTTGGAATTCTGGAAGTTCAGTTGAAACTAGCACGTATTGACAATTGTTCTGACATCATTGTTTTCCTTTTGACATTAGCATCACTTTTGCTAGTTTTAGCCCAGATTATGAATTGGCTTTGTATCTTAAAAAGCACCGTCTCCTGGCAGCATCACTGCCCACTGGTAAAGGCAGGATGTGCCTATACACTACTGACATCATCACCATCATCAAACAATCAACACAGGTCATCAAAAAGCATTCATTAAGAGGCATTATCGATATATGTTTGCACTTTTTGTACATCAGCTGTTTTTGGCATCAGCCTTCTCCCAGTCCACTCTACAAAAGTCAATTTCAGAACACTAACGAATCTAGCACAAACTTCATATCCTTCCTTGTTACCCACAAGCCTCACTTTATTACACAATGCACTATTCATGACCCGCCCACAGCCCGTTCGACTCCCCCTAGTGCCCGCCTCCTCCCGCCACCGGATAACTTCCTAGTGCCCGCCCCCTCCCACCACCTGATGACCCCTCTATTGACCTCCCCTCCCACCACCTGACGGCTCCCTGGTGCCCGCCCCCTCCCACCACCTGATAAGACATCAATTGCCTTACCACTCCCACCACCTGATGACCCCTCTATTGACCTCCCCTCCCACCACCTGACGGCTCCCTGGTGCCCTCCCCCTCCCACCACCTGATAGCCCCTCTATTGCTCTCCCCCTCCCACCACCTGACGGCTCCCTAGGGTATCCTTCTCCCACCGCCTGATGACCACTCAATTGCCTTCCCATCCCACCACGGGATGACCCCTCTATTGCCCTACCCCTCCCACCACATGATGATCCTTCTATTGCCATCCCCGCCCACCACCACCATCACGTCACATGATGGCAAGGCTCGACAAGGTCATGACCTCGCTGTGTCAGGGCCAGATCACGTCACATGATGTGCTCGACAAGGCCATGACCTCGCCGTATCGGGGCCAGATCACACCACAAGGCCATGACCTCGCTATGTCGGGGCCAGATCACGCCACATGATGTACCCGACAAGGCCATGACGACGCTGTGTCGGGGCCAGATCACGCCACATGATGTGCTCGACAAGGCCATGACCTCGCTATGTCGGGGCAAGATCACGCCACATGATGTGCCCGACAAGGCCATGACGACGCTGTGTCGGGCCCAGATCACACCACAAGGCCATGACGACGCTGTGTCGGGGCCAGATCATGCCACATGATGTGCTCGACAAGGCCATGACATCGCTGTGTCGGGGCCAGATCACGCCATATGATGTGCTCGACAAGGCCATGACCTCGCTATGTCGGGGCCAGATCACGCCACATGATGTGCCCGACAAGGCCATGACGACGCTGTGTCGGGCCCAGATCACACCACAAGGCCATGACCACACTGTGTCGGGCCCAGATCACACCACAAGGCCATGACGACGCTGTGTCGGGGCCAAATCACGCCACATGATGTACTCGACAAGGCCATGACCTCGCTGTGTCGGGACCAGATCATGCCACATGATGTGTTCGGCAAGGCCATGACCTCGCCGTGTCGGGGCCAGATCACACCACAAGGCCATGACCTCGCTGTGTCGAAGCCAGATCACACCACATGATGTGCTCGACAAGGTCATGACCACGCTGTGTCGGGCCCAGATCACACCACAAGGCCATGACCACGCTGTGTCGGGGCCAGATCATGTCACATGATGTGCCCGACAAGGCCATGACCTCGCCGTGTCGGGGCCAGTTGCAGCGTCGCCAGCGCACGAGCTCGGCTTCCACTTCCGATCGGATCGTCGCCATCGAAGAGCTGCGTACGGCACTCCAGCAGGCCGAGCGCAGGGAGCCGGGTGTTGTCGACCAGCTGGTGGGACGGCTGCTCGGCCGACTGCTGCCTGGCTGCAACGAGCAGCTGATGCGGCAGGCACTGCAGCGGCTCACCAGGTGAACACGGCAGCTGCCGCCAGCCGCTACCAACGACGGCTGAATACAAATGATGTCACGACAGGGAGCCGAGCTGCTGTATCACCAGGAGCAGAACTGCTGTATGTTATATTCGGCAGAGGCCATGAACAGCTGATGAACACCCATGATAAACCAATACATGAACAACGATGCAGGCGGGTGAAGGTGAAGTGAGCAGCTACTGACAATGGACAACTTCGCGTGAATGGTGAAGAAAAGACGCATTATGCGCAGCAGTCAAATACACCAGTGGATAGCCCTTTGAAGGACGACGGTAGTTTTTGGTAGTGCGATTAAAGCAGCCAGTGATTTGGTCTAGTGACCAGGGGGCCCATGAGCTCACCTCAATGATCCGGTTAGTAGAAGGTCCAGGATGTTGTCACTGACGAGGGAATGCGGACCAAGGGTCAAGGTGGTCCTCATCACCTGTTGGGGTCTCGGAGGAAATTGGATGATGTGTACTATATGGAACTTGGGGGATCGTTTTGTCTCTTCAGTAGTGGCGAAGTGTGCATCTGGAGCTTATCGAAAGGCTCCATGGTTGCAGCTTTGCTATGAGGAGTAGTGTGGCGCTAATTTGTTGAACCCCTGCTGGATCATGCTGGGCGATCCCCGTCAACACTTTTGATTCACCCTTGGGTCAGGTACCGTGATCGATAACGGGATTGGCTGGCCAATGATCCCACCCGCACAGTATTGGCAGGTCAGAGCCACCAGTCCACGATATGACTGGCCGCACAGACCACAAGTGGTAATTGGTGATTCGAAGCCGCTGTGATCCCAGAAATCACTGGCGTGTAGCGTATCGCCGTGATATGTGATCGGTGATGCACCACGTGGCGTGCGCGTGTCGTGACCAGACCAGTGCGGTGCTCCCAGCTGAATGGACGACGGTCATCGTCCGATAAAGCCCTGGGGGTCCCGGTGCCCAGTGACATCGCTGCCGGTGCATGTACTACATCTGGGCATGAAGAGGAGGGGAAGGGCACAGTCTCCCAGTGCCCCAGTAACATCGCTACCAGTGTGTGGACTACATCTCGCACGAAGAGGAGGGGAAGGGCACAGTCTCCCAGTGCCCCAGTAGCATCGCTGCCAGTGTGTTGACTACATCTCGCATGAAGAGGAGGGGAAGGGGACAGTCTCCCTGTGCCCAGTGGTATCCCTGCCAGTGTGTGCAACGCCATCGCGCTTTAAGCAGTTACCCAAGAAGTTGCGTAACCCATACATCCAGGCTAATAATTATATTATGTTAACGCAGGGACGATCCAAAATGTTGTCCGGACTGTGAAGCATCAAGGGCTATTGTGGGAATGACTGGCTAACCACCAGATGTTGTCTGGTGTAGACAAATTGTGGTGTGTGCTCATGTGTCTTGGTGTTGTTTCTAGCGATTTTTTTAGGAGAGCCAGCACATTCATTAGTTATGAAAAGTGCCACCAATGAGCTTCATCCAGAGATAGAATTTACTCCAAAATTTTCCAAGATCCATCAACAGCAGCTCAAGGCCCGTGGGTCTTCGGAGCAGCGAAAGGTTCATGACGTTCCCCTGATCGACCTTTGTCTCATTGTGTTTATTTATTTGCAACATAAATCGAGGTAAAAATTATTCCTTAGCTGACTGCAAAATAGTACATCTTGTAGTCAAGAATCATTATGCCTCAAACGGAGCGGTGATGGTAATACAATGGAATGCCAACATCGTGTGCGTCTTCTTTCTCGATGCGGGCGGTGACAGGTCCATTTGCGCAAGTTAGGCCAATGTAAGTCCGTGGCAGGTCGACTATGCAATTCATGGCCGAACGTCCAGCACAGGTAGCCTGTCCAAGTGTGTACCTTGGTGTGCAGCGTATGGAGCGTGTCGATGGTGGTGAATAAGTGGGATCTTGCTGCAAGACCTGTTGTAGTGCCGCGCTACTGGTGAGGGTAATGACATACTCATGTGGGTAAGGCGGGACGTGCTGTGGTCAGTGGCGTCGCCACGAAATTCTTCCAGGGGGGCAAGGTCGAAAGGGGGCCTCCTGTTCCCCGAAAGGGGGCCTCCATTGTGTTAGGGTCTCATATTGTTTTTAGTCTCTTATACTATGGTTCGAGGATGGGGAACATGATTTCATATTGGTTTTTTGTTTGTTCTTGGCATGGTGCATCATTTACTCAAAACGCAATAGCACTAATCATTTTCGCTGAAAACTGGACCATACCAGGGTATAAATAAGTAATATTTGGATAAATACATAAGTGCCAAAACAAACCATCGTCTCAATGCTTTCTCGAATCTTCCCGCTGGTCTCTAGATTGCAGCGAGCTGGCGGGGCTGGTGCTAAGCCTATCTTACAGATATCTGCCATTGATCAACCCACTTTTAAGTCCTCCAAGTCTAACTGAATATAGCTAGATTCATCACTACTGTTATTTATTCTCACCAGCTTGATGTCATAAGCAAAGCTTGAACGACCATTTCTCAGTCCAAGGACGACAATTTCGTAAAGGTGACAACGAGAAGTGGATTGCATGGTTTTTTTAGCGTCATCTTAGGAATTTGTTTATTTTTATAACATTTGGTGCTGGCTGCAAGGCAACTGTCACACGAGCTAAAATATATCCTCAGCGAATAAATTCACGGCAAGAACAAGCATTGAACACCAATGCATAAATGACAATGCAACAATGCACCAATGTCAGTACATACATAATCCAAGCCTTCAAATTCCACGCCGTCACGCCCATCGTTTTCGCTGTGCTGTACCGTTTTGTAAATGACGTTGAGAAGGTATGGAAGCTGGGAAGCTCTAATCATGCAGGCTGTAATAACAGAAAAGAAGTTTGTTGGAAGAAAATGCATTTAAAAACATCATTCATCCCATTTCATATGGGGCACGGATGTTGTATTGTATGCTTATGAGGGGTAATTTGTCCCCTCAATGTTGGCTTTTCCCCATGGGCGTATGTTTCGGAAAATTATTGAGGGACCAGTGGAGTACCTATATTTGCGTCAAGCAGGATGGGGCAAACGGATTTGCAGGGGAGGGGGGGGCACCTACGCCCATTAAAAGGCCTTGGATTTCGACCGCTATTTTGTCAAAGGGTACATTTCGAAATAATATAATTAGTCATCAACTAAATTGTCCTGTGGAGGGGCCTAATCTACCACTATGGTTTCTGATTGGTCGGATTTCAACCCTAACTCCACTACTCATTTCTAAGGTTTTCTTTTGGTATCCCTTTTAAGTTACCTCACACTGCTGAAATTACACCTATACCACAAACCCGGATCGGTATCCCAAAAAATCAAGCTGGAGCCCTCCAAAAAGGAGAGATTACAACAAATAAATGTCCGGGTCAGGAAAATGGCTCTGTTGCATCGAACATTTTTTTTCCAGATGCCTTCAAAAATTGCGTATGACACCGAAAAGCAGACCGGATCTCGAAAAATCGAGGTGGGATGCAAAACATGGCGTCAGAGGTTCGAAAAATCAGGCCGGGATTCGGACTTTTAAAAAAAAAACAGAAAAGATCCATAAAAATCGCGTTGAGCCCAGAAAGCTGGCGTTGGGTCTCCGGAACCACGCGCCTGGGCGCGATAAGTCGCGCTGGGACCCAGAAAAACTCACACCGAAGCCCCAAAATCATGCTGGGGCCCCACAAATGTGCGTCAGAAGCCCCAAATATACACAGCGGGACCCTAAGAGTACAACGGTGCCAGAAAGTACAACTAACCCTCCAAAGCGCACAGAGTCTCCCAAAAAGCGATAGGGTCCTAAAACATGCGTTGCAGGCCTAAATAAACATACCGGGAGCTCTAAGAAAAATACACTGCAAGCTCGCAAGGCGCACAGGGGCCATGAGAACGCACAAGGGGCTGGAAAAGAGGCTGGGGCCACAAAAGGCAACATGGTTCCGAAACGTACAAAACGACCGGGAGCTAAATAAACACATCGGGATCTTCGAAAACGCCCCGACACGTAAACAATTGTCGGTGCACAAAAAAAAAACACCACAAAGCCCTAAAACGAGCAGGGTTTAGAAGAGGTATTAGGCCCATAACTTCAAAGTAAAATGTATTACCCACCACTTTAAAATACAAAATTTTACAATTTCAGGCATTCCAGTTCATAGCACCCGGTCGCCACGACGGCAACGTCAGTGCACGTGCACACCCATTTTTCGTATTCGGTGCATTCGCCACACTTCGTGCGATGCTATGGTTTCTGCTAGGCCTTCTGCGTTTTGCTAATTGCTGCCACATGATACACTTGCGCCATATTTGGCGTGATGGAATGATTCGCATGGGCGTTCGCTTCGAAAAGTCGATTGATTAAATTCGATCATTAGTTTCCTACTTCCCACATTTTCTGGTAGCTATGAAATGCGGTTTCCGCTGAGCTTTGATGCACTTCATATCTTTGCTGCTATCCTCCCAGATTTGATACCGAACCGAGGCCAAGCCTCGGCGTTCTTTTTTGGACCCGTTGCGTCTTTCTTGGTCTATGATTGTGTATTATGGCTCCAAGCCATTTTTGTTAGGGGCCTAAAGCATTTTCGAACCCCATGCTCGTTTTAGGGTTTGTTGAATTTTTGTGCATCGAGGATTTTTTTGACGTGTCAGGGCGTTTTCGAAGATCCCGATGTGTTTATTTAGCGCCCGGTCTTTTTGTTTGTTTTGGAACCATGTTGCGTTTTGCGGCCCCAACCACCTTTTCAGGCTATTGTGCGTTATCATGACCCCTCTGTGCCTTGAGAGCTTCCGGTGTATTTTTTAGACCTCCCGGTATGTATATTTATGGCTGCAACGCATGTGTTAAGGCCCTGTCGCTTTTTGTGAGACTGTGCGTTTTGGAGGGTCAATTGTATTTTCGGCCCCCGTTGTGCTCTTAGGGTCCCGATGTGTTTATTTTGGGCTTCTGACGCACACTTGTGTGGCCCAAGTACAATTTTGGGGCTTCGGTACGATGTTTCTAGGTCCCAGAGTGGCTTATCGCACCCAGGCGCGTGGTTCCGGAGACCCAACCCCAGTTTTCTGGGCTCAATACGATTTTGTGAAACTATTCTGATGTTCTTAAAAGTCCGAATCCCGGCCGGATTTCTCGAGCCCTTGGCGCCATGTTTCTGTATCCCACCTCGAATGTTCGAGATTCGGTTTGTTTTTCGGTGCCGTACGCAATTTGTGAAGGCATTTGATAATATGTTCGGTGCTCCAGAGCCATTTTTTTTACCTGAGCATTTAGTTGTTCGAATCAATCCTTATTTTGGAGGGGTCCAGCTTGATTCGTGTTTGTGTTTGTGGTCACACTGTGCTTACGTGTGGCCCTAGACGGCAATTTTTTAGAGCTTCGACGGGACTACCGATGGGAATTGTGGGTCCCAAGCGCGATATTTGGGGGGCCCGGTTCGAGTTTGTGCGATGCGTTATATTTAGCTGTGGCCCCAACGCGATTTTGGCGGTTCCTGTCGCAATTTTTCGGGCCTCGGAGCGAGTTTTCCGGGGCTCGCCGTATTTATTTGGAGATCCATACGCGAATTCTGGTGGACCGACGCGAATTTTGGTGGCCCCAGCGCGATTTTTGAGGCCCCGACACGATTCTTGGGAGCTTATCCCTCTCAGGATGGAGGGGGCATTTGCCCCTTTGATATAGCACTGCTGCCACTGAAGGAGTTTTTTTTGTCCCAGAGTGACATTCCGGTTAAAATTGATTTGGGGGGCAGCTGCAACTTTTGGGGCCTCCGCGCGACCTTCTGGGCCTCCAGTGTGATTTTCAAGGGCTGTGACGCGACTTTTTTGGGTCCAATGTGATCTTTCGGGCCCCGACGTCAATTTCTTGGATCCCTAGCGCCAGCTATAGCGGCCTCGACACTTTTTGGGGGTCCAATGCGTTTTGGAGGCTTTTGGCGTCATTGTTCGGCCCCCAGAGTGATTATCCATGTCCGGATTGTTCTTCGTTGCTCCGGCTTCTTTTGTCTTGGTCCCAATGAGACTGTTGGGGCACGGTACGACCTGTCGTGCCCCTGGCATGATTTTCGTGGTCCGGGCGTGAATTTTTGGTACCCCAGGCTCAGCGTCATATGCGGGGGCCCCGGCCGGATCTTTTGTGGCCCATATCGTGATTTTAAAATACCCAGACTCGACTCTTACTATTTCTTAGGGGGTTCTTCTTGCAAATTATAAGCCTACTGTCGCGTCGTCTCATTTCCTAGAGCCTTTTTACCGGTTTTCGATGTCTCCTGGTGTGTCCTACCCTCCTCCATATTCAATGGTCCTCCTCTCCCGTCTTGGAGGGCCTCCTCTTGCATTCTGGGGCCCCTTTAACATGGCATGGGGCTTCCTCTCATCTTCGAGGGGCATTTTCTGCCAAATTAGGGCCTCTTGCCACGCCTCGTGTGCCTCCTCCTTTATCCTGGCAAAGCCTTACCCGTCTTGAGGGATCTTCAATTTTGGAAACCTCACCTCCTTCCATACCTGCTATCACTCCCATCTTAACACGCGCACTGGAGGGGGGGGGGGCGAAATCCGCCCACCCCTCCGGTTTTTCGCAAATAACTGCAGATTTTACCGGTCGATATACGCGATTTTCGGTGTACCTGCTTACAAATGAACAGCGCGTCGTTTAAAGGAAGAAAATGGAAATCGGCCGAAATTTTTTCATGTTAGGGGCCGCTAAAATAAAAGAATGTTATAGCGCCAGACCACAAAAATCGGCGCTGATGCGCTTCCAGTATACTGACAAAAGGGAAGTGTTCTAGGCAACACTAGCGACTTGTTTGATGCATATTGATATGCTGTATAGTTTCAAGGTCATGTTAGGTCACCAAGGTCAAGTCAGGTCAAGTTCATGACAGGTTGATGGAACCAAACTTGATCAACTGGAATGTTGCCATAAATGCACTACTGGTTGTCATTTGTATTGTTTGTCTTTGCGTTTCCATACTTTATTCATGTACTTCACTCCCTTCTTCATGAAGCCGATTGCTCCGAGCTGCCCGACGGAGCAGTCGGGCTGGCGGCCGGTTCCGGTAACTGGAACAGGTAACTGACCTGATAAAGTGGTGCTATATAGGTGACCTGAGGTCACATGTTGGGTCTAGCATCTGCATTGCATCATTAGTAATGTCCAAAACATCATTGATGACCATTTTTGAGCATCTAAACACAATCACAGCGATCCATAACGATGACAAGCCAAGCCACGCAAAACCGGAAAATTTTGCCAATCTGACCTCATTTGACCTTGAAGATATTGACCTAAGGTCATACAAATTGCACACAATAGAGTTCACTACCGTGCCCATCCACCCTGCAAATTTCGTTCCTCCAGCTTTACTAGGAGCCGAGATCTTAGGGGGGGCGGAATCCGCCCCCCCTCCAGTGCGCGTAATTCTCAGAGGCCCTCCAGGGCGCGTGTTAAGGGCCTCCCCTCATTTCCTGGGAACTCTCTCCGGTCTTCGGGACCTCATGTCGTCCTGGAGACCTACTCCTTCTCGAGTCCGGCAGGTGCCTCATTTTTCTTCTAGAGGCCTTCTTTTTCAAATTAGGGGCCTCCTCTCACGTCTTGGGGCCTTCCTGCTCTGCGCTCTGGATTCGATCTTTACCCATCTTACGGGTGGTCTCTTATCTCCTGGTGGACTCCTCTTCTCTCCCAGGCGCCTCCTCTGCCAAATTACTGACAACCTTTCCTATCTTAGTGGCCTTGTTATTTCCCGGGGACCTTCTTAGCGGTCTTCGAGCCTGCTTTTCCGCTTGGGAGCCATCTCTCTTATCCAATGGCCTTTCTCTCCTATTTTAGGGGACTCCTCGTTCATCATGGGGTCTCATTTCCAATCTTGTGTCGTTCTCTTCCGAATTAGGTGCCTCCTGCCACGTTTCTGGATCATCCTTTTCTATATCGATGGAACCTCACCCGTTTGAGGCCTGCTTTTGCGTCCCCGAAACCTCATCTCATATCCAATGGCTTCCTTTTCCGTCTTAGGGCCTCCTCTCATATGCTGGGGCCTCCTTTCCGGTGTTGGAGCCTCTTTTGCAATCCTGGTTGCCTCCGTGCCATTTTTGACACTCTCTTGATTTCTGGGGACTCCTACCCTCTCCTAGATGACTCCTTTTTTCAAATTAGGTGCCTCCTCTCACGTCATGGGGGCCTCCTTATGTGTCTGGAGCCTCATTATCCTCTTAGCAGGGTACTTTTGCGTCCTAGTCCTAGATCTTCTCTTCCAGGTTCCTCCTCTTCCAAAATATGGGCCTCATCTGGCTGGTCTCGGTGGCCTTCTCTCATTCCTGCGCAGACCTTCTTACCCGTCTTGGGGCCCCTATTGCGTCCGGAGAAGTCTCCCCTATCAGGTCTTAATTTTATATTGCAGGGGCATCCTCTTTCGTCTTGGGGGCCTCGTTTTCCAACTTAAGAATATCCTGCCACCCATCGGAAGCCTTTTCGTCTAACCTGGGTGGCTTCTTGCGCGTCTCGGTGGCATCCTTTCCGTCCTGAGGGCCTCCTTTTCGTGCTGGGGTCTCCTTTTCGTCCTGGGGCCTCCTTTTCGTCCTGGGGGCTACCTTCCTATCTCTGTTCTAAGTCTTAGGGGCCTCCTTTTGGTCCTTGGGTGCATCCTTTTCGTTCTAGGGGCATCCTTTTCGTCCTGGGGCCTCCTTTTAGTCCTCGGGGGGCCTCCTCCCAATCTCTGTTCTACGTCTTGGGGGCTTCCTTTGCGTTCTGGGGCATCCTTTTCGTCCTGGGGCCTCCTTTTCGTCCTGGGGGCCTCCTTTTCGTCCTGGGGGCCACCTCACAATCTCTGTTCTACGTCTTAGGGGCCTCCTTTTTGTCCTGGTGGCCTCCTTTTCGTCCTGGGGGCCTCCTTTTCGTCCTGGGGGCCACCTCACAATCTCTATTCTACGTCTTAGGGGCCTCCTTTTCGTCCTGGGGGCCTCCTTTTCGTCCTGGTGTCCTCCTTTTCGTCCTGGGGACCTCATGCCAATCTCTGTTCTACGTCTTGGGGGCATCCTTTTCGTCCTTTGGTGCATCTTTTTCGTCCTGGGGTTGGTTGGTTGATTGTTGGAGTGTAGGGGCGCATAGACTGCGTCATTCGTCCTGGGGGCCTTCTTTTCGTCCTGGGAGCCTCCTTTTCGTCCTGGGGGCCTCCTTTTCGTCCTGGGGGCCTCCTCTCAATCTCTGTTCTACGTCTTGGCGCCTTCCTTTTCGTCCTGGGGGCCTCCTTTTCGTCCCGGGGGGCCTCCTTTTCGTCCTGGGGGCCTCCACCCAATCTCTGTTCTACGTCTTGGGGCCTCCTTTTCGTCCTTGGGTGCCTCCTTTTCGTCCTGGGGCCTCCTTTCCGTCCTGGGGGGCCTCCTTTTCGTCCTGGGGGCCTCCTTCCAGTCTCTGTTCTACGTCTTGGGGCCTCGTTTGCGTCCGTGGGTGCATTCTTTTCGTCATGGGGTCTCCTTTTCGTCCTGGAGGCCTCCTTTTCGTCCTGGGGGCCTCCTCCCAATCTCTGTTCTACGTCTGGGGGCCTCCTTTTCGTCCTGGGGACCTCCTTTTCGTCTCGGGGGGCCTCCTTTCGTCCTGGGGGCCTCCTCCCAATCTCTGTTCTACGTCTTGAGGCCTCCTTTTCGTCATGGGGGTCTCCTCCCAATATCTGTTCTACGTCTTGGGGCCTCCTTTTCGTCCTGGGGGCCTCCTTTTCGTCCCGGGGGCCTCCTTTTCGTCCTGGGGGCCTCCTCCCAATCTCTGTTCTACGTCCTGAGGCCTCCTTTTCGTCATGGGGGCCTCCTTTTCGTCATGGGGCCTCCTTTTCGTCATGGGGGCCTCCTCCCAATCTCTGTTCTACGTCTTGGGGCCTCCTTTTCGTCCTTGGGTGCATCCTTTTCGTCCTGGGGTCTTCTTTTCGTCCTGGGGGCCTCCTCCCAATCTCTGTTCTACGTCTTGGTGCCTCCTTTTCGTCCTGGGGCCTCCTTTTCGTCCTGGGGGCCTCCTTTTCGTCCTGGGGGCCTCCTTCCAATCTCTGTTCTACGTCTTGGGCCCTCCTTTTCGTCCTTGGGTGCATCCTTTTCGTCATGGGGTCTCTTTTTCGTCCTGGGGGCCTCCTTTTCGTCCTGGGGGCCTCCTCCCAATCTCTGTTCTACGTCTTGGAGCCTCCTTTTCGTCCTGGGGGCCTCCTTTTTGTCCCGGGGGGCCTCCTTTTCGTCCTGGGGGCCTCCTCCCAATCTCTGTTCTACGTCTTGAGGCCTCCTTTTCGTCATGGGGGCCTCCTCCCAATCTCTGTTCTACGTCTTGGGGCCTCCTTTTCGTCCTGGGGGCCTCCTTCCAATCTCTGTTCTACGTCTTAGGGGCCTCCTTTTCGTCCTTGGGTGCATCCTTTTCGTCATGGGGTCTCCTTTTCGTCCTGGGGGCCTCCTCCCAATCTCTGTTCTACGTCTTGGGGCCTCCTTTTCGTCCTGGGGGCCTCCTTTTCGTCCTGGGGGCCTCCTTTTCGTCCCGGGGGCCTCCTTTTCGTCCTGGGGGCCTCCTCCCAATCTCTGTTCTACGTCTCTTATAGAGACCTGATGATATTTCCTGGTGGCCTCGTCAGTCTTGAGGCCTCATTGACAGCATGATATTCTGTCCCGTCGGCCTCCTTGCTCACCTTTTTTGCTGTGCATTTGCGGATAGGGGCCTCCTCAAATTTCAGGGGGGGGCGCCGCCCCCCCAGTTTCACGGCAGGGGGGGCGACTGCCCCCCCTGCCCCCCCGGTGGCGACGCCCTTGGCTGTGGTGCCGCGCTACTGGTGAGGGTAATGACATACTCATGTGGGTAAGTAAACGCAGTGTCGTGGTGCCGCGCTACTGGTGAGGGTAATGACATACTTATGTGGGTAAGGAGGGACGTGCTGTGGTGCCGCGCTACTGGTGAGGGTAATGACATACTCATGTGGGTAAGGAGGGACGTGCTGTGGTGCCGCGCTACTGGTGAGGGTAATGACATACTCATGTGGGTAAGGAGGGACGTACTGTGGTGCCGCGCTACTGGTGAGGGTAATGACATACTCATGTGGGTAAGGAGGGACGTGCTGTGGTGCCGCGCTACTGGTGAGGGTAATGACATACTCATGTGGGTATATATGGCAATCGAGAACATTCCAACGCTTGGACGACCACAGAATAGTTCAGTCCCGAAGATGACAGGACAGCCTGCACTGAGGAAGACAAATTGACTAACTTTAAGCGAGTAATCAATATTAAACGAGTATAAAGGTATGGTTATTGGATGACTAAAACATATTTTACTACCCTTAAGTGGACATATTAGGCGAATATAACGGGGTAGATATACGACAACGGTTATGCTATAAAAAGAGCAAGAAATATTTACCATGCAAGATAACCATGATGTGCGCAGTAACTATATAATTTTGGGTATGCGACCACCACGCAGAACTACCTTCGTGAACTCTCCAGAGTAGTTACCAATATATGACTAGTAATGGGTGCGCATTTTTTTAAAACACCCCGCTCTAGCCAGATTTACGGTGGTCAGGTCCCCGCGTAATACAGCCACGCTTTGTAGCCTGCTAAACGTTATACGATTAAGCTAGAAGCTCTAATCAATTTTCGCATTGTAGCATTTCATTTTGTAGCTTGAAACTGTTGTTCAGATTCGGATTTAGATTATTTTAATACGTTGGTTGTTCCTTTTACTATGACAACGAGATCAAACTACCAGTGTTTACCATCAGATGTCAATCAAATCGCTAGTACACAAGGCGCAGAAAGCACTTCCGTCTTCTGCTGGGCGGGTGGTGTGGTCGAAGGTCAGTCCGAAATTGTGTTCGCATAACATATGTTTTGAAGTGTCCAAGCCTATTATGATCTTTCGCTCATATTTTCCTACAACCCTTTTCATGTTGGCACTGCACATACGGCTATATTCTGATCACATTATCGGTGTGTTTGCCTTCATACAGCCCATACTGTAAAGTATGGCACCTTCGACGAAATCTGGTCGGTGCGGGGTTGGCAGCCAGCAGTGCGGCTGGTGCGGGGACACCTGGTGCAGGCGGGCAGATAATCCACTGACGATTCACATGACTTAAAAAATCACAAGAAGAAAATGATAACAATGGGGTCTGAAAGCTACGATTTGGCCACCAGGGCGGCGCTGTACGCAATGGTCACCAGACGAGGAGGCGTCGGCCATCTTTGCTGTGCATTTTGCGTGGGGTTGCCGGGAGTCGGTGTTGGCATGTGGCTTTTATTAGGGTTGCAAGTCATTTAGGCCAAGGATTTCGGAAATATTGTGTTGAAGAAAGGTTGTTCATGGGTTACAGTGTGCCAGGATCTCGCCAATTATCGGAAACTGGCCACTAGCTTGGGTAGAACATACGCGTCTGAGCTGGCAAGTGCTTTGCTATTGACTGCACGTTACGGTGGTAGCTACTAGGCGCAATTATGGACTTGAATAATGATAGGGATTTTTATGGGAGTTTCACAACACCTCAACTTTCAAGCTTATTAAGGGAAAGGCATGCATCCACAAAGGGTGCCCATGAACATGGGAGGCTGGGCCAGGCCTCATATGCCTGGCTTCAAGCAGCCAGACTGGTATCACTGGCTTGCAGAGGTACAGTTACAGGTCCCCCTAGTGCAGTGGTTCCCAACCGGGGAGAAATTTCCCCCTGGGTGGAAATTTCGGTATTTCAGGGGGGAAATTTTGATGGGATCCATTACGCATTTGTCTCATTGACGTAAGTGATGTCTTGAGTGACATACAAATATAACTTCAGTTTTTCAGGGGGGAAACGGCAGGTTTGGCCAGAGGCGAAAGGGGAAATGGACCAAAAAGGTTGGGAACCACCGCTCTAGTGGATGTGCAGGTTCCCTGAGAAGTTCCGGTGTTCATTTAGCAGGCATCACACATTGGGTGGGGCTGAAACCTAACCCGGCCTGACCAAACCTGACCTAAAGCCTACCCTAAACCCCCTTAATCTGTACGATAATTTTCCCAAGATGGGGCACAATTTCACAAGTGTCAGACCCCCACCCAAGATTGGCACATGGAATACCTGTGGGTCACACCAGACATTGCTCCCCCCAAGACCGGAACATGGAATACTAGCAAGCCTCATCAAACATCACTTTCCACCCTGCCTACTCCAGGAAGGACATTCTTCGCTGGTATCCTGGCACAGCATGGGCCCCCTCTCTATGAGGTCACCCCCCCTTGACAGCTTTCTGGATCCACTCCTGTGTACAGGACCCACAAGAGATGTGGGCCCCTGGGAGTCAGTGCCCCAAGCAGTGCAGGCTCCCTGAGAGGTGGGTGTGGGCCCCTCATGGGGCCCATATGAACAACTACCTTGGTAAGGTACCTAGCTCTAGGTGACCAGATACCAACTGCCCAACCTGACCTGCAATGCAATTTTGGTGAAATTAATTTGACTGAACATAACTTATGGGTGGAACTCAAATTATTAGTTTCAAATTAAGTAGGCTAACAATCCAATCTTAGCATGTTAGGTATTAGCCATGACAAATTCCTGGCTATGGATTGGGGGTGTGGGGGGGGGCAGATTGTAGTCAATGTCTCGCCCTTGGTGTGGATTGGTGCATATTTTCACTGTGGGCTGATGTGCCCCAGTGAACCTTGTGCCATACTTTACAGTCTGGACAATAGATAGGTACTTACATAGGCGCACCGGAGGGGGGGGGGCAGGGGGCCCGGCCCCCTCCCCATGAGACCAAAGTGCCCTTTTGACCAAAAGTGCCCTTTTGACCGAAAAGTGCCCTCTTGGCCGGAATGTCCCAAATTTAGCCCAGAAATCACCTGCCTTATGTGCCCCGCCTGTGCCAAAGGTGCCCTTTGGGCCCAAAACTGCCCTTCAAAACGTGTCCCATGGAAAATTCACGTCCTCCCCCCCCCGGTCAGCAAACCTTCCAGTGTGCCCCGGGCCGCAAAGTGCCCTTTTGGAGCCGGCCAAGTGTCCTTTTCGGTCCGGGCTCCCCCGCCATGGAAAAATCCTGGGTGCGCGCCTGGGTACTTACCTTGGTACCTAATGTGCCTAGGTACCTTACCAGTGCTTTCCTAAATGGTTCCCACTACGTCTTTTACAGAAAGGCAGTCAAACAATAGTTGTTTTTCAAATCAATCAATTTTCTGCCTTCTTGCCTTGCAGTCTGCTGGAAACCTGATAGATGGATCACGTTTATGGCAGCCGGGAACCGCACATACACCCATACTTCTGGCTTGCTTCTCCTAATTTCTAGCGCACTAATGGTAAATATTCCAGCAAACTAGACGTGTCTGAAGTACATTCAACAGAATTAAATACGCGCAAACAACATACGCTGCTTAAAAAATGTACAATAGGCTTTTTAAATATAAAGATTCTGCCCTCCCTAACCCACAAAACATAGCGCTTTAGGTTCGCCAAAGAAGGCTGGGTGACCATTGACTCTCAGCGCCATCTACATCTTTATCAACTTTCAGACCCCATTGGAAAAACTGCGCAAATGAACAGTGCGCTACATTTGTCTTAGTCGACGGCTGCCAAATTTGTTTACCCACCGCGCAAAAAAAAACCCTGCTGCCAAATTCAGATAAGTGTGCCACAAGATTCGAAATAGCAGGATGGGGAGTGCGGGAGGTTGTTTGTGCTTTAATCATGCCGCACGTGCATGTTTGTATTGATTAGATGTGAAGGATTTGTCCATGCAGAAAAGGCGCTTGCAAACCTCTTGAAGTTCTTCCCTCATTGTTTTTTTTTTTGTATTTGGTGGGTGTATTCGGTCTCCCTGGTGCGGATTTTTGCCCTCCCAATGCGTTTCGGTGCGGATTTTTTTCCGCGGTTGGTGCGCCTCGTCGAGTCATTTGCCATGCTCTGCAGTCAGGCATACATAGCTTGATAACCGTAGACAAACCGGTAAATTTGTGCTTTAAGGTGTTTTTTTTTATTCTTGGATTGTATCATTCCAATGAAATCAATGTTCTTGAATGTGACTAAGATGATGTTACCAGTGATTTCCTATGCAAATGCTTACTTTTCAGTTTATCAGCAAAATAACACTAAAAGAGGGTAGGGTTATGAAGCATAGCATAGATAGTAATGTTTAAAAAAATACAAAATATTACATAACCCTAACCTAACCTAACCTAGCCTGACGACCCTCTGGAGAATACAAAAGCAAAAAAAGAAGAAAAATTTTGAACAATTTATCTTCTCAAAATTTTATAAATTAAAACAAATCCTAACTGAACCTAGCGTAAACTAATATAACCTGCTTTTTAATAAAACCATTTTTTGTCTTACTATATTTTTGTGAAAATTTTAAAAAGTTGCCAAACTTAGAAAAACTACACAAACAAAACCTAACCAAGCTCAACCCAACCCACTTGCTTGCTTTATGAAGGAAAATGTGTGCAAAACTTACCTTGTAAACACCTTAAAACACAATAACGACAAGCCTACGCATGTCTGCTGTGGGGCATTATGAACATGGCGCGGCGGCTCGGGGCCAGTTGGTTTTGTGTTGGGGGTAAAATGGTACATGGAACAACTTACACCGGTAATTTATGTAGGATTGTTTTAATAAATTATGTGTTGCACGTATGTATTAACCCTCGCCGTGCCCGGGGTGGGGGGCTCACGGGAGCCCCCTTGTTTTTTTGCAATAGCTGCCGAATGAATTGACACAAAGACACCAGTTCTTCAGTAGCTCATTATCCATCTGTTTTGCTTATTTTGTAAAAATGTCAAGTCGGGTAGTGAAGGGTTTTTCACTTGGGATGGGTCAAAGGGAGTGATGTTCGAAAATACTCAAAGTGCCGCCAATCAGAATAGTTGCAACAATCCAGCACACAACTTGGGTAATGCTATCTTTTAATCAAGGCGAACGAAATCCCATCTTGAAATGTTAATTTAGGTCAACGTTGCTGACCTGAGGTCAGTTTCCTCAATTGTTTACCGTATTCAGTGGAGAAAATTCCATTTGTGGGTGACTTGTCACGCCGAATATGATGAATACTATGCAATGAGCATTTTGGGTTAATGTGTTAATAAGGTGAATGACATCAGATCAGGTCACTTATGTATATTTTACACAATGCAATCCTATACAGAATGCTACTGTTTCTCACCTAGTGATATCGGAATTCAGTTTCACTTCCACCTTAGTCGTGCGACATGATATTGGATGACAATCGAATGATCTGAGGTGAGTGTTAAAAGGAAATATGTAGTGCCTCTTATCATTTCCAGGGACTTAGTCAGGATCCTTACATCGACCTAATACGACCTCTGGTGACCTCATTATCAGTCAAAATGCAAAGCTAAAGTTTGTTTCGGGCTCTTCATGACTAAAGCTTTGAAACGGTGTTCTGCATTTAATCCCAGCGTACGCAGATCGCAAGTTCGAGGGGGTCTTTCAAGAGCCTCCCCACCCCCACCCCTTCGGCCCGGAGAAGGTGGATTCGCCTGCCGGCTGGCGAGGGTGAAGTATCTACTAGACGCACACCAACCCCACTACCATGTTGGTGTGTTCAAAATCGATTCAAGCCATTACGCTCTCCATCGGGTTTGAACTGAGTTCACCCAAAATTGGAAAATCTACACTAACCTAACCTAGCCTAGCCAAGCCTAGCTTAGCCTAACCTAGCCTAACCTAAACTAACCTAACTAAACCTCACCAAACCTAAGCCGATTCGGCGCTACCTGTTCTCCCATCACATTGGTGTCGCTTACGTGCAGCACATTGACTCGATCGCACCGAAACTGTGCCCAATGGATAGCCAACACTGTGGGCTTTCACGTAGTGTGACACATCCCTCATTCCCTGCGATGTGAACCGAGCCGGGCACCAATATGAAGGCGGTCGCGTTTTTCGTCGGGATAAGTCGTTTTTAAATTTTTATAAAACCCCCCCCCTTTTATTTTTTTCCTTTCCCAAATTCCTTTTTACTTTATATTTTTTCAAAAAATTTTTTTTTTTTATTTTTTAATTTTTTTTTTTTTTGGGTTCCCCGGTCTTTAATTTTTGTACTCCGCAGGGGGCAGCGCTTGGGGGCGCCCGGCCGAACGGGGCCCAACACCCCCCCCCCCCCAAAAAAGCGCGGTTTTCTTTAGGGGGTTTGTTTTTGCAAATTTTTTTTTTCTTTTGGGCTGTGTTTTTTTTTTTGGGCCCGTGTTTTTTTTTTTTCGGGGCCCCCTTTTAAGGCGAGGCGGGACGCAACCCGCCCCCACCTCCCCCCCCCCCCTTTCTTTTCCCCTGGCACTTTTGGTTTAAGAGTTTTTGTTTTTTTTAACCCGACCCTTTTTTTTAGCAAAACCTTCCGACAAACACACACAAACACAAAAAAATATATTTATTTATTAAATATTAAACTTTATATTTATTTATATTTTTTTTTTTTAGTTTTTTTTTTTTATTTTATTTTACTTTTTTATTTTTATAAATTTTTATTTTAGGTGTCCGTCCGAGGCCGGCCGGATTCGGCGCCGGCCCGGTTGCGCTCCGCCCCCAGCCCGCGCCGGGTTATATCCTATTATTTTTTAACGGTCTCTCCCCGGCCCGCGGCGGCGCCGCCCCCGGCCGCCCCCCCCCCGCCCCCTCCTGCCCCCCCGCACCCCCCGCTTGCCGGCCGGGTCTCTCCCCCGGCGGCCTCCGGCCGCCGGCCGGCAGGGGTTAGCGTTTCCCCCGTGTTGTTGTTGGTCTCCCGTGGGGGGGGGGGGGGGTGCGGGGGGGGGGTTAACTTAAAATTTTTTAGGGGGGTTTTTAGGGGCCGGGGGTTTTTTTTTGGTTGTTTTTTGTGTGGGCGGTAATTTCATTTTATTTTTATTTTTTTTTTTTTTTTTTTAATTTTTTTTTTTTTTTTTTTTTTCTTTCTCTTTTTTTTTTTCCTTTTTCTTTTTTTTTTGTTTTTGTTTTCTTTTTTTTTAATTTTTGATAAAATTTGAGGAAGTTTTTGAATTTTTTTATTTTTTTATTTTTTAAAATTTTTAATTTTTTTTTTTTTTTTTTTTTTTTTGTTATATTGGTATTAGTTGTTTTTTTTGTTTTTTTTTTTTTTTTTTCTTTTTTTTTCTTCCTGTTGGCCGTGCTATGGGGGGGGCCCTTTTTTCCCTTTTTTTTTTTTGTTTTTTTAAAGTTTTTTTTTTTTTTTTTTTTTTTTTTTTTGTTTTTTTTTTTTTTTTTTTTTTTTTTGGTTTTTTTTTTTTTTTTTTTTTTTTTGGGGGGGGGGGGTGTTGGTTTTTTTTTTTTTTTTTTTTTGAGATGTTCTCTTTTTTTTGTTGTGAAAGTGGGGTTTTTTTTTTTTTGGGGTTTGTTTTTTTGTTTGGTTTGTTTATAAAAAAAATAATATAAGAGGGGTGTTTTTTTGGGTGTTGGGGGGGTGGGGTTTTGTTGCCCCCCCCCCCCACCCCTAAAAAAAGGTTTTTTTTTTTATAGTAAATTATTTTTTTTTTTTTTAAAGGGGGGGTGGGTGGTTCCCCCAACCCCCCCCCTAAATTTACTAACAAATTATATGTGAAAATAAAATATGTGGAAGCGCCCACCCCACCCCCCCAACCCTCATAATTCCCCCTCACAAAAAAACCCCCCCAAAAAAGGGAAAAATATGGGGGGGGGATGTTTTTTTTTTTTTTTTTTTGGGGCTCTTTCCATTATTTTTTTTTATCCCCGGGGGGGCCCAGATTTATTTATTTTTTTGGATATTTTTATGTGGGGCACCACAGTTGCGAGTATATGACAGCGAATCCGATCGTCGTAAGGTATCGACAATTGTCTACGAGTGATTCACCGCCGAGAATGTCTTGGTAGGCCAGATTTCGCGAGCAACCTCCAAAGTACGGCATCCGTTCCATTGCGAGGTAGCACATGACGCACTGCCAGTGTCCCTGGGTAGGGAAGCCGCGATCTCTGGCTGACACACACAAGGCAGAGACAAGTGTCGAATGTGTGACCTACACGCAACATACCCAGGGTCATCTCTTCACTCCTGTACCTACGATGACAGGACCAATTTCCGAGGCGAGATGTCATCGCGTGCATCTTGCCATGAATCATGCCCGTTGTGATATCGTACCGCATACTGTGTCACAAAACAACCAGACGAATATGACTAGCCACTTAGCAAGCAAACATGATTCGCCGCCCCATTTTGCCGCAGGATTCGCCCGCTCATTCCGAATACACCAATGTGGCTTGGAACCCAGCAGAGACAGACGGTTTTCCCTCTCGTGTCAGAGTAGTGACGGGTCTCAGAATGTCAACCAGTAGCGGGTCTGACGGATAGCATACGGTCAATGCCAGGAGACTGCTGAGGGAATCACAGAAAAAAATGACCAAGAGAACTTCAAGCAAAACCGCGATAGACGATAGAGCAAGAACTATGGCCATTGTTTCGGGGCTATATAATGAGGTATGCAGTATACACGGCGAAGATACACGACCTAACAGATGCACCACACACGAACGCCCTGCTTCTGCGTCTGTTCTCGAACCATCGCGTCAGTATTTTTGCTTAGTGTATTGTCGGTGTGCATCTACGGAGTATGCATCAGGTATGGAGTGCTGCAGTGTGCTAGAACGTCACAGTTCAAGCGAGATGTCCGCCTTGCGCGAAGCTGAAAGTGACATGTCAACTGTAGGAAACAGGCGCGGCGCAATGTATCGCGACAGGGCAGGGGTGGGGGCGTGCTCTCTGGAGCTAGGCAATGTGTATGTGGCCTCTGACAAGTATCTTGTCTATGCAATGTCAATGATCAATGTACAGGGCTGAAAGATCCCAAAAACTTCATACTAGTGGTGAGGACAGACAAGACCAAGCGCGTCGCCACGATGGTCTCGGAGAGACAAGCTAATGTTAGATGAGCGAAAGCTTACACAATGGGAACATCGGGAAGAAATCTAATTTGCAAAATTTCCACACATCCCAATGCCCTGCGGTTGCCATAATTATCATGAGTATAACTGTCTCTGCTGGTTACCGAACAAATGTCTTTATTAATGGTAGCACTAACTTGCGCAAAATTCCTGGGGGAGGAGAGTGGGTTGCAAACCGTGGTATTTTGCACTTCAAATGGAAAATGACTTGCGCCAACTTGCTGAAGTTTTCGCTGGTTTATGTGGGTTATTGACATACACTGTGCATCATTTCATATACAATTTTGGTGTTCAGCTTACGCAGGTTTCTAGTTGTGGTGGTTTTAAGGAGCTTTACACCGAGCATTTCGACCCCGCGCCTGTGGTGCCGTTGGAAAGTTCACGATTTGCATCCAGCATATTGCAGAAATTACTCGATAAAATGCACTGAAACTCGGCGGGCACTCAATGCATAACTTTTGGTATGAAACTTGTTGCCAGGTCAAATCAGGTTACCGAACTGAAACGATTTTTTGGTGGACATGTCCCGGCCGTTTTCCGCAAAATTCGCACTTTTCAACATCGGAACCAATTAGATGGGGTACTAACAATGCACGATAGCCGCATGAAATATACATTACAGTGCTCTACATTCTGCACGTCATCCAACACATGGTTGCCTTTCGTTCCTTATAAATGCTCTGGCTGTGTGATTCCCGCAATTTTAGGGCCTGTGCCAACATCTCTTAAATAACGATTTTTGAGTAAAATCTGAAATTGTATTTGCTTCTCATTGTTTCTACATTTTGATGATCACCCACAGTTTAGGTTAATCAACTAGGAAACAGGAGCACAAAGAACAATAGTGCTGCTTGCACATCGATACCTATTCTTAAATTACTTGACATGTAGCATGAAGGAATCCTACGTAGTGACTCTTGTGATTGCCATTACACAATATTCTAGGCAATATAAATTTCGATGTACATTCTGACCAAAGGTAATCCATCGGTGTCGGATTTTCTTCACACGATTAGATAATGGAGAGCCAGAAGGGAATCATCTGCATATTGCATGCTACCATTCCACATCTGCACTCTGCGATGGCGTCAAAGATATCACACTTGGCCTATGACGCAACTGCACCTGTCTGGATCAAAGTTTCCCAAGTCAATTTTGGTTGTGTATCAGAGGTACATAAAATATTGGACCTTGAACTTAATACGTAAATATTGCCTTATCGATGTGTCGGACTCCACCAAACTTCTGACGATGTACACTGTATATTTATAGGTAGGAAATTTGTGTAGGTGCCTTACATCCCAGCGTCATAGACATCGCATTAGATAAACGGATGCAAATATAAATATTGGCAGCCACCATCATTTTTCATGAGGACATTCCATCTCTGAAAAGATGGCGTTGTCTACATTAATGCGCCACTGGTCCTCATCCTCACAATCTGGGAAAATGCAGGCTTGTCGATACGAGGAAGAACTCCCATGGATCTCGGTATACCATCGAATCTTATGTGTGGTATGAATTCACGAGTCTCTCTAGCATTAGACCAGCGGGGAGCAACACCGATTAACTTGATATTCACGTTGAATATGCACAATGAGGGACTGTTTACTCGAGGCATGATGGTCATACTAAACATAATTGTTCTGCCAGAGTGGCCTAGCACAACCAATCTGCACGAATACGTTTCCAGCATGCCAGAAATGACAGCGACAGAACGCTCCTCAAACGTTAAGTCGGTCAGTATTGCGGACGCGGCCCACAACGCGTGCATGTCATGTAACGTGACGTCACAGTGAAGGACGACATCAAGATCTTCATAGATGCGCCAAAATCAAACCCATTATCTTGTTGAATAGCATGCAAATTACAACATATACACAGACAAACATAATTAATGGATCATTTACACATAAAACGACACGTCGTGTGTGTGTGTGTGGTTTAGGGGCGCATCGACTGCATAAGTCATTTCGCAAAACCACACGTCGTGTATTACTCCATTCACGACTGACTACTAGGATTAATGGTTCTCGTCTGTCCTCTCTCCAAGGGCTAATGGGTCCTTGGCTCGGCGGCGCTTGCCGAGCGGCCTGTTTGATGGGGCCGGTGCCTGATTGACGGGGATTTCTTAACACGCGGGCGGTGAGTTCTAATCCAAATACTGGTGCATGAGAGGGGAGTGGGTGTTGCAACTGTCTTACCAAATGAGGAAGAGAGAGGGAGAGCTAGATATAAAAACAGAGAAAGAGGGTGTGTGAGAGAAAGGCAGAGAAAGATGGAGAGTGCGAGAGAGAGAGAGAGAGAGAGAGAGAGAGAGAGAGAGAGAGAGAGAGAGAGAGAGAGAGAGAGAAAGGGGGGGGAGGGAGAGAGAGAGAGAGAGAGATAGTGAGGGAGACAGGGAGACAGAGGAGCAGAGGCCAGTAGCATGGCCTTGACCGTTCACACATCTTATCCGCGGAGTGACGCGGGGACCAACAGATTTCCGAAGTTACTTTACATCCCATGGGAAGAAAGTGGATATTAATTAGCTCGTGACGAGCCAGATCTGCACTCCTTTAACATCCTTCCGAGACCACGTGGGTCTCCCGTTATACAAACTCTCCTTTGGACGTGGGTGAGGGTATATTCATGGAAGCATGCGCTTCTTCCAAGTAATATATATCACGAGTGCAGTCAATGCACCGGGAACCTTACAATACAATGGTTGGTCTACAATGGTTGGTCTTGCTGGGCCGGATGAAAATCACAAGACAGGGATGTTGACACGGGACGCTTACTGGAATCGGAAGAGGAATGGTAGACGCTCAGCCTGGCTCTTTTCATTGGGTCGGAGAGGGTGTTTTATAAGCAGCCTCAACCGCCCGCCGGATCCTTGGAGCACACAACCCTCTCCCCCGGCACCACAACAAAAAAGTGGTGCCTCGTCAGGAAGATGGGTGGAGCACACCCATGCTACCAGGGAGGGCGTTCCATGATCTAGCCAATATGGTTGGTTTGGGAGATGTGGGATATTGGTGAGCTGGTAGCCTGTCGATCACAACCGACACACTAGCCATATTAACGTCGGCTCAGTGCCGTCAAGGTACCAGAAAACATCCGTTCGTTGTACCTTCGTCTGCACTGCTGTACGTCTGAAATGTCCTGCCATGATTTGCCTTTATTAACATTAGCCAATTGAACAGTAGTAAACATAACTCATGAGTCTTACACGAGCACATTTGGTCGTTTCGATAAAAATGCACCGTACGACACATGTCAGTGGCAATTAGTTACGAAACAGCTCACTTATCAGGAGTGTATAAAAACACCATACGACACATGTCAGTGGCAATTAGTTACGAAGCAGCCCACTTATCAGGAGTGTATAAAAACACACCATGCGACACATGTCAGTGGCAATTAGTTACGAAGCAGCCCACTTATCAGGAGTGTATAAAAACACACCATACGACACATGTCAGTGGCAATTAGTTACGAAGCAGCTCAGTTATCAGGGGCGCATAAACACACATATAGTGCACACTAAAACCTGGGAAAATCTGAGAAAGGCAAATAATCATATCGTCCCTTCTATTTTTGGTGAGCATCATCTTATGGCATTCCTTGGCACACCAACCCGAAGAGCCCTCGAAAGCACTGGGCGAGGACTAGTTCACAAATGGGACAGCATAGCACAACAATAGCTGACTTTCTGACATGGTCATCTCTGGGGCTTCAGACCAACCCACATGCTCTCGCTATACAACATGGTAAATTATGATGGAGCCAACCAGTAGAATAAGCCAGCATCAAGGGTATTGCATCTCCCGCGAGACTGACCGGTCAACATCATCAGCGTGGCTGATGCCATGGTCAGCCACAGGATATCGCTGATGAACATTTACCAGATATCACATGAAACATCAGTCCATATATCAAAGTACTTATGTTACGTCCTCGTGCAATAGGCATGTCATTCACGCGGACGTTCCCGCCACACCAACGGAATGCCAGGCCACATCGTGTTGGAAAAGCCAACTGACGGCCAGTGCCATAATGCTAGGCATGAGGTCAGTCCAGCGTCCGCCAGAAAACGTGCACACATGGAGACATTTGAGGTGACACGGCCTCGGCATAGTAGCTACTGCCACCTCACAAGCGCACCGCAACTGTACTCTTTCTCTCCCTCTCCATTCAGCGTTCCATTTCGTGCATCACCATTCCCATATTCCACTTCAGCGCTCCATGAGGTGCATCACCCTTTCCATTTTCCACTTCAGCGATCCAGGCCACCACGGCCGCTGCTCCTCCCCGATATACACTTCACCACCCCAGATGCAATTATTTTGTTCCGGAAGCTGTGCTACATCCTCCTCCACTTCTGTGATGCACACTACCTCAAACTCGCCTGCCCGCTTCAATGCTCCAGGAGCTGCACCACCTCGGGCCTCTCGTCGTCGGGCCAGACGCCGTTGTCGCGCACGTTGGGCGGGCTGCTCTTCCAGTCCCAGTGGGGCTGCGGCGTGCTCCAGTCAGCACCGTAGTTGGCCTTCAGGTAGGTTTCCGTGTCGCACGGCACGCGCACACGCAGCTCGCGAAACAGCGTCCAGCACAGTTCGAACGCCGGGAAGTCGTACCTGCCAGACAGATCTTCAGTGAAGCCCCACTCACATGTCACAGCGAATTATGTCCGAGAAGCGGTGGCTTCGCATGGCCAATGGGAGTATGAACTTAATACGTGAACTAGACACAACACTGCTGTGTTGCGTCTAGTTCACGTATGCTCATGGATGGTCTCGCAAATGCTCATGCATGGTCTCGTACGTAGTTCACCTGTGCACGGGTGAACTGCGTACGAGACCATCCATGAGCATTTGGTACACATATGCAACGCATGTACGTCGAGTATATGCACAGCAATATGGCCCCATCCAAGCAACAATGATGGTGAATAAATGAGTGGGCGCTACATAACCAGTAGCAGTTGATGCGCCCGTAAACCCAATCAATCAATCAATCAATCGGTGAATAAATGAGTGAGGACAGGATATGACGAGTCGGCGAGATTACTATTGTGACAATATCCGTGTCCAGATACACGGGTGGAGAAGTGGTTTTGTTATATCTGAGGTAACGGTGACAAGTGGGCGATTTTCCACGTATTCCTCCGAGGTTCAGAGGGGGGGGGGGATATAGCAACACCAAGCCAATACAAACCATTGTGCTTGATAAATTGCAAAGCCTTGGTAAGCTAATATTTTTAATCGCACATGGCGCTTAAACAAAGGTAGGTATAAAAAGGTAGCACCCTGCAATCACAACGTGAGTATGCACTCCAGGGCTCGGTTCACTTAAATGTCCACAAAGCAACCGAACTGCACATGTACACATCTCTGGAGGTGTTTCCAGATTCTCACTCCCCAAAAGACATGGCCTACATAAAACATCGCTTCACTTGTTGGGCCGTATCTTCTACCAGTTCGCGGAACGGAAAGGGAAGGGCTGCCACGATGGTTCATACATGTGCACCAGGGGTAGACTGTCCCACCGAACAATGGTAAAAACAAAAGTTGTTCGAACGTTGATCCACATGCCTCTCCATTTTCCTTTTATCTTAAAAGCTCACCTCTGTAAATTTTAGACACATCCGAACTGATGTAGGGGTCCCGCAAGCTGGCCTCTTTCGTAGATCATTGCCACTCCACTGGTCGATGACGCCACGGTGGCATCATCGTTCACTGGCATGCAATGATTTCCGTTGCGTGCCTTGTCATATCTGTTTGGCTCATGGTTGTAGCTGCCCGAGTGCGCGCTATACGGTCTATTTAAGGCCCTCTGGAATGTTTTCTTTACGGGTTATCTATCTCGTCAGTTATTTACTTGGCAGACTGGACAAGGCGCTTCTATGCATCGAGCGATTAAAGTGGCCATCTTCAACGCGGAGGACCCCGATCATCAGACGGCACGAGATGAGGCATTTGTTTACCCGGCTGCACAGCTCACGTGCACATCGCCAATTACAGTGCTTCTAATCTGCTTCCAAACCAGCCAAAATGCCGTGGCCCAAGCCACAGCCTGACTGAACCCCGCCAAGGCGGAATCAGCTAGTTCGGCGCTGCTGTGGCGTGACTCGCAAGGCGGAATCAGCTAGTTCGGCGCTGCTGTGACGTGACTCGCCGCACTTTCGCGCACTGATTACAATAACCTTGTTTTTTGTGTCCTACATATTTTACGAGTGTCACAATGGAAACTCGTGAGGCGACGGAGGTTTGGCTAGTCGGCCAGCCCAATTGCGATATTCTGGGATGCCGTCTCCCGACGAAGTGCCAGGTGTTGCGGAAGTTTTTTACCATTGCAAATACCAGAAATTTGGGCGAGCAAAAAGTCTGAACCTGTGTCTAGACGCCGTGTTGGTGTTCTGGGACAAGGCCAGAATTCCAACGATGAGGCGTGATAGCGCTTTAAGGAAGATGGAATCTTTCCTGAAGAGATATGATGCTTTGGTGCAGAATCGTCGCAAGCCGCAGGAAAAACATCGTGTGGCCGAGGAGATGTTCCAAGATGAGGTGAAGAATGAAATTCTAGACATTGGACACGCGCAGGCGCTGTCGGTAATGGCCAACAATGAAGACAAAGCGTTCTACATCAGTCAGCGGGAGGATCCAGGTGGAAGCAGCATGGGATCAGCGGACGCGCAGCTTCACAATCAGGAAGTCAAGAAACAGCAGAGGAGAGAAATGGAGAAGACGCGAGGGGAGCAGGAGGACGAACGGAAGAAGCGGGCTAGGGAGACTGTCGCACTGGAAGACAGTTCCTCCTCATCGGCTGCGCCGTCTGAGGATGATGAAGACTTCGTCACCATGCCAGTCAGAGGCAGGCCGTCAACATCAAGTGCCCCAGCGAGGAAGCAGCCTAAGAACCACATCGACAAGGTGGTAGCCGTGGCATACGACAGGATGAACGTGTCGTATAGGAACGCAGCGATGTCATATGCACTGGCCGCCAGATCTCTCGGACACGACCTGAAGGATATTTCTGTGTCACGCTCAACAATGCATCGCACACGTCAGTCACACCGCAAGAGGGCTGCAGAGGAGTACCAGGCGGAGGAGTTTTGCCCAGGTGAGCCCTTGGTCCTGCACTGGGATGGCAAACTCCTGCCTGACGGAGCAGGGCCGGAACAGGTGGACCGCATCGCTGTCGTCGTCACGGGCGGTGGACAGGAGAAACTGCTTGGCATCCCCAAAGTGTCAGCTGGCACAGGAGTCGAAATGGCACGCGTCGGGTTTGAGTTGGTTCAAGAGCACCAGCTGGCTGAAAGGGTCAGGGCCTCTCCTTCGACACTACCGCTTCAAATACTGGCTGCTATGTAGGAGCGTGCGTGAAGTTCGAGGAACTCTTGGAAAGGGAACTGCTTCACCTCGCCTGCAGGCATCACGTGTACGAGGTCGTTCTCTCCCGCGCCATGAAGTCTGCCATGGGCCCTTCCACCGGGCCAGACGACAAGCTCTTCGATAAGTTCCAGAGACAGTGGAACTCACTGGACAAGACTGATGTCACCACCGCCAGTGATACTCCATCCGTCAAAATCGAAGCCAGCGGAACGCTGTCCGCGCTGAAAGCCCGAACGGTGCCGGTGATCACGGAGGCTCTGGTCCAGGCGCAGCCACGGAACGACTACAAGGAGCTGCTGCAGCTCGTGCTCCTGTTCCTGGGGGAGACGACGGTGGACGAGATCCCCCTGAAGAGACCAGGAGCGCACCATCATGCGAGGTGGATGGCTAAGGGCATATACGCGTTGAAGCTGTTCCTGCTGCAGCGGCAGTTCCAAATGACGTCCGATGAACTCAAAGGCATCACGTCCGTCAGCCTCTTCGTGGCGCTGGTCTATTCGAGAGCATGGGCTCTTGCGTCGCGAGCGGATCTCGCACCACGTGTGGACCTGGAGGCACTTGCACGCGAGGGAAGCTGCAGCTGTGCGCAAACAGCTCTGGAAGCCATGATGCGCCATCTCTGGTATATATCCGAGACTCTGGTCGGGCTGGCACTCTTCGACCAAGCTGTCCCGCAGTGTGAGAAGGAGTGTATGGTTACCAACCTCGGAAAGCCTGCGAAGAAAAAGGCACTGAAGCGACTCGAAAATAAAAATGTGGGGCCATTCCAGGGAAAACGCCTGTCGGATTTCGTCACCTCACGGACAACAGTGCTGCTGGAGGCTCTGGACCTGGACGGTAGCTTCCTGAGCACACCAGTCCAGTCGTGGGAAGAAAACGACGCGTACAAGGCGGGCAAGCAGCGCGTGTCACGGCTTGCGGTCGTCAACGACCACGCGGAACGAGCGATCGCCTTGATCAAGGAGTTCAACAACGCCCTGACAACGACAGAAGAGCAGCGGCAGTTCCTGCTGAAGGCAGTGCATGGGAATAGAAAGCTGATCCAAAAGAAAACAAAACAGGAAATGATGATCTGAGCGACAAGTGTGACACCTACATACAGGTCGGTTAGTTGACGCTTTGTCTGAAGGACCCGGTGTGTGAATCTTATTATTGCCGAGTGACCGCCGATCCCTGCCGCGCGATATGTACCCATTTCTGAAATATGCCAACTTACGGGACCCCTAGATCTTGAACAAACCGTCCAGTTCTTTCAGTGTGGTGGTTTCTTGCATAAACGAATGCGGCAATAAATGTGGATCGAATGAAATATGGATATTGGTATGGTGGGACAGCCTAACCAGGGGTTATCAGGTGATCGTCAGGTGGTTATCAGGTGATCGTCAGGTGGTTATCAGGTGATCGTCAGGTGTTATCAGGTGATCGTCAGGGGTTATCAGGTGATCGTCAGGTGTTATCAGGTGATCGTCAGGTGGTTATCAGGTGATCGTCAGGTGTTATCAGGTGGTTATCAGGTGATCGTCAGGTGTTATCAGGTGATCGTCAGGTGGTTGTCAGGTGATCGTCAGGTGTTATCAGGTGATCGTCAGGGGGTTGTCAGGTGATCGTCAGGGGTTATCAGGTGATCGTCAGGGGTTATCAGGTGATCGTCAGGTGGTTATCAGGTGATCGTCAGGGGGTTGTGAGGTGATCGTCAGGGGGTTATCAGGTGATCGTCAGGGGTTATCAGGTGATCGTCAGGGGTTATCAGGTGATCATCAGGGGTTATCAGGTGATCGTCAGGGGTTATCAGGTGATCGTCAGGGGTTATAAGGTGATCGTCAGGGGGTTGTCAGGTGATCGTCAGGGGTTGTCAGGTGATCGTCAGGGGTTATCAGGTGATCGTCAGGGGTTATCAGGTGATCGTCAGGTGGTTATCAGGTGATCGTCAGGGGGTTATCAGGTGATCGTCAGGGGGTTGTCAGGTGATCGTCAGGGGTTATCAGGTGATCGTCAGGGGTTATCAGGTGATCGTCAGGGGTTGTCAGGTGATCGTCAGCGGTTATCAGGTGATCGTCAGGGGTTGTCAGGTGATCGTCAGGGGTTATCAGGTGATCGTCAGGGGTTGTCAGGTGATCGTCAGGGGGATATCAGGTGATCGTCAGGGGTTGTTAGGTGATCGTCAGGTGGTTATCAGGTGATCGTCAGGGGTTATCAGGTGATCGTCAGGGGTTATCAGGTGATCGTCAGGGGTTATCAGGTGATCGTCAGGGGTTATCAGGTGATCGTCAGGGGGTTATCAGGTGATCGTCAGGGGTTGTCAGGTGATGGTCAGGTGGTAGCAGCTCGTGCTCCAGTTTTTGTATGGATCATTTACTAGTTGATTAACTCATCCCGATGTGGGGTAGGGGGGGGGAGGGGTGGAACGACGGCTGATTCTGCCCACTGTAGTTTTTCGCCTGCCGTTCCCTAACTTTGTGAAAGGAGCGTGCAACTCGCTGATTTTTCCTGACTTTTGTATTCTTCGTGAAACATTCAGTTTCGCAACTATATCAGAGGCGGCTCCAGGAATATGAGGCACCTCCGACGGTTGTTTGGGAAAATTTAGAAACAGCATAGGCATATGTATGCTTTCATTGCTTTGCTGTTCAGATGATAATTATTTGGAATTCAGCTGCTCACCCGCGAAAATGATTATTTTAAGTCTAATCATGTCAGGGGCGCAGCCAGGGGAGACCGAAATTTGCAACATGAGATCGGTTTTCTCAAGGCGGAATCGATCACGTCGCATCAGAAAGTTGGGGGGGAAGTAAATTCGGGACAAACGGTAGTAACGCACCTCAAGCAGTGGCGGAGCCAGAAGACTTTCCAATGGCGGATCCAGGAGGTGATTAAATATATTCAGGACATGCCCTATTCAAAACACTACAAGCAGCGGCGCGATGAGGGTTACATTTGCCAATGGCGGATCAAGGGGGAGGAATGAACTCAGTACACACGATTATAATAATCGCATCCAGTGCGATTTGCCCAATGGCCAATAATTGTAGCACCCTTACCACTCTTGGGTCTTCTCTAGTATAATTATCTGGCGACGCCTGTGGTCAAAAACCACACGGTATGTATTGATGTTATGCAAGAATGGCAAAATAATAGGTGTTTGTGACACTTACTGCAAAGAAGGACCAGGCACAAATAACAAATGATACCCACCCTTGCTAGGCTCCTGGCTACACCACTGGCTATTTATATGTACATGCATGGACATGGAATGGTACTTTGGATCACGAGCACTGATTTATGCCCATCTATATAAAATATTCCTGATGTAATACATAAACAACCCCCAATGCATTTGATCAATTCCCCCCCCCCCCTCTATTTTTTGGCCTCTATCCGCACGTCGCCATTGGGAAACTTTCACATTTTGACATTTCAAAAGTGTAGATTAGATCGGTAAAATTCGCTTAAGCTATTCAGCTTCGATATCAGCTAAATATATTCCGAGATCTAAGAGTCAGAGTCAGATTGATTGAGGTCTCCACAATAATATGGCTTTTCAGCCCTCTCGTCAATACATTGCTGTAAAACTATATACATAATCCTACTTCTCGTGTCAATAAACAAGAGTCAATTAAAAATCATCTAGACATAAATCACGCTTTACCTAGGAGGGGGCAATCCGCCCTCCCTACAGATTCAGGTCTGAAGGAGCCCAACCATAATAGGGTTAAGCTTATGGATAATTTGTACACATCAACAGGCTCTAAAAATATCAAAATGGCGTAGCAGCTTATATGAGCTTGCTTCAACCTCATGTGAAGGAAGGTTTGAACTGATGACTTCATATGATGACCATTTCGATAGGTGGTGGGTAGCCGGCTGCCCGACATGGCACGGAGTGGACAGACCATTTAACGGCCTTCATTGCCAAGATGAGCACAGTCTGTCCGCTCGAGGAGTTCAGTGGCTAGACATTGGATTATTCAAATTATACTTAGCTGGAAACACCATGCACAGACAAAGAGTGGCTGGCATTACTGGCCGCACAGTCGGCAGCTCAGGGCGGCTAGACCCGTGGCCGTGTTTGACCGGCCGCACCCACCGGAACTTCCTGCCGGTGCGCGCCTGCGTGCCGCCGTTCCACATGATGTCGCCGTCGTCGTAGAAGAAGAAGATGTCGAGCTTGATGTTGTCGGGCGAACGGAAACTCAGCTCGAGGCTGTCGGCAGGCCGGCCGAACCGGTGCACAAGTCGCAGTCGGCGGGCAGACATGGCCTGCTGACAGACGCTGGTCACTACATGGTCAAACCACACGACCACACCAATAGTGCCACCCACAAACCAGGTCACACCAATATTGCCACTCCACAGGCCATGGGTTACAGCAATACTGCCACGCAATGGCTAGGGACCACACCCATACTGCCATACTGAGGTCAGAGGGCCACACCCATACTGCCATCCACAAGCCAGAGGGCCACACCCATACTGCCATTCTGACGTCAGAGAGCCACACACATACTGCCATCCAGAGGTCAGGGAGCCACACACATACTGCCATCCAGAGGTCAGAGAGCCACACACATACTGCCATCCAGAGGTCAGAGAGCCACACACATACTGCCATCCAGAGGTCAGAGAGCCACACACATACTGCCATCCTGAGGTCAGAGAGCCACACACATACTGCCATCCTGAGGTAACCTGCCTAGGAGTATGGGGCAAGGTCGAACACTGACCTGGATTACATCAGTCATGCCACCCGATCGACCCGAGTGATCTGAGTCACATCATCGTGGTCAAACATCGTGGTCAACCTTGGCCACGTCAGCCACGCTACCCTGACCGGCTCGGGAGATCCGCGCGGCCCAACACTGACCAGGGTCACCTCAGTGACGCTACCTTCGCCGGCCCGAGTGATCTGCCCGCAGTGTGGGGCGAGGTCACGGTTGGATGCATGTTCTGGAATGCTGGAATTGGATAGGAAAATTTGAGGGTATTGCAGCCTGGAGAGGATAATTTCCATCAGTTTCTATCTAACACGAAGAACTTCCCTTTTATACTTTACAGTACAGTACAGTCAGTTATAGGCATATTTATTAAACAGTAATGAGTTTGCAGTAATTCTTCTCACAAAGCCACTCAGATTTTGGTACACAAGTAGTCGATACTTTTAAGGAGAGGATAACGATCTGAATTACAAACATCCACGAGAAAGCCACATTTCCAGTCCTGGGCAGGCCGAACACTGACCTGGATCACCTCAGTCACGTTCGGCAGGCTCTCGTCCGCGGCATAGTCGCGCAGCTCAGCGATTCGCACACCGATGTCCACGTCCCCCATGTACGGCACAAAATCGCATTGTCTGAAGTAGCCTGTCAATGTGACGTTACTCTTAGCTGCTGTGACGCGGGCCCGTCACACAACATGCCACGCCCCGCTGACCTGACCCACCAGACACAGGTCAGCTACAGCGACACCACACTCTCAGCTGACCTGACCCACCAGACACAGGTCAGCTACAGCGACACCACACTCTCAGCTGACCTGACCCACCAGACACAGGTCAGCTACAGCGACACCACACAACCTGTCTCTACCACACGCAGGTTAGCTACAGCGACACCACATTCTCAGCTGACCTGACCCACCAGACACAGGTCAGCTACAGCGACACCACACAACCTGTCTCTACCACACGCAGGTTAGACCTCAGCTGACCGCCCAACAGACGACGACACCACACAACCTGTCTCTACCACACGCAGGTTAGCTACAGCGACACCACATTCTCAGCTGACCTGACCCACCAGACACAGGTCAGCTACAGCGACACCACACAACCTGTCTCTACCACACGCAGGTTAGCTACAGCGACACCACATTCTCAGCTGACCTGACCCACCAGACACAGGTCAGCTACAGCGACACCACACAACCTGTCTCTACCACACGCAGGTTAGCTACAGCGACACCACATTCTCAGCTGACCTGACCCACCAGACACAGGTCAGCTACAGCGACACCACACAACCTGTCTCTACCACACGCAGGTTAGCTACAGCGACACCACATTCTCAGCTGACCTGACCCACCAGACACAGGTCAGCTACAATGACACCACACTCTCAGCTGACCTGACCCACCAGACACAGGTCAGCTACAATGACACCACACTCTCAACTGACCTGACCCACCAGACGCAGGTCAGCTACAATGACACCACACTCTCAACTGACCTGACCCACCAGACGCAGGTCAGCTACAATGACACCACACTCTCAGCTGACCTGACCCACCAGACGCAGGTCAGCTACAGCGACACCACACAATCTGTCTCCACCAGATGCAGGTCAGCTACAGCGACACTACACTCTCAACTGACCTGACCCACCAGACACAGGTCGGCTACAATGACACCACACTCTCAGCTGACCTGACCCACCAGACGCAGGTCAGCTACAATGACACCACACTCTCAAGCTGACCTGACCCACCAGACGCAGGTCAGCTACAGCGACACCACACAATCTGTCTCCACCAGATGCAGGTCAGCTACAGTGACACTACACTCTCAGCTGCTGCCATTACAAAAAAAGCGCCAGCCATAGCGACGCCACGCACCAAGCTTCTGCCACCACGGGGCGCAGGAGCCCCAGTGACGTCATATGGCCGCCCAGTGACGTCATATGACCGCCCAGTGGCGGCTGCCACCAGAGCAGGCCAGGTCAGCCATAGCGACACCACACGCGCTCAAAAGTCGCACAGAATGGTGGCTGAACAACATCCAAAATGAGCCTCACACGCCAGGGTAATACTATAATAAACACAGATGCTGATCTACGCATATGGTACTCTACGTGTTCAGTACAGCCTATGTAGAATACACGATTGAGTTGCCGGCCGAGTACGAGTCACCGCGCCGGAATCCCCGACATGCTTGATACGTGGCATCAATATGCCATTCAGATATATCGCCCCAGCACGCTTGTAAGCGTGCTGGGGCTACCTCGGCCGTCCGGATAGTTATTCGTTCCTGTCAATGACAGAGGGCAGTGCTTTTCACCAGTGACACAGAACACAGCAATCATTGCGAGGGACTGCACTCGCCTCGCCACAGGAAATTCACCAAGTCAACGGAAACCAAACACAGATCAGCCAACCATGCTGGAGAGGGCAAACGGTCCAGGGGAGAGACGATTGACTGATTGATTGATTGGGCTTAGGGGCGCATCAACTGCGCTACTGGTTATGTAGCGCCCCAGGGCAGAGACGAAGTGCTCTGATCAAACCAAGAATAATACGAAATTCTGGACTCTAACCTAGTTTACAATAATACGATATAGATGAGCCAATACCACTTGAATAAATTGCATCCGCAATAGTAGCAACTCCAAGAAAAAAGCAAGTTCACTGACATTCGGTTATTTTGGTGGAGGAGCAGAGTCCCGTAGCCCCTGGAACCACCCAAATAGGGACCCGCCAATCCATCAGGTTCTCACCTAGACAGGTGCCGCTACTGAGCCAGAACGGCACGTGCAGGTGGTCCAGTGCGCCAGCGGCGGCCGCCAGGAGGCGCCAGGCCCGGTGGCGCCACCGCTCGGCGGCCGCAGACGCGTCGCGGCCCTCGCGCAGGTGGAACCGGTGCGCACGCGCCGCGTCACACGTCACGTGACGCGAGTCGAGCAGACGCCGCCGGAACTGGCGCCAGTCGGCCGGCGTGTCTAGTATGGGAGCCGGCCGCAGAGCGGCGCTGTCGGCACCGGGCCACACGGTGACACACGGCGTGACGTCACGCCGCTGCCGCACGAGATATGGCAGCCGCCCGTCCGGCCGGCGATGATCGGTCGATTGACGACAGACGCCAACGTCCATCGTCAATTTGCGCAGATATCCAACGGCGAGGCTGGCGCCACAGCGTTTTGTTGAATTCGGACAAACGATCTTTTATGCAGCTCCTCTACCCAGAGATGGCAAATCGTAGCCAATCAGGAGAAAGATCGGTGTCACTTAGCCAATCAGGAGAAAGATCTGTGTCACTTCAAGCGGTGCTCGCACGTGTCATCATCAGCTGCTTTCCTTTATCTTCTACAACTGTGATTATTGTTGGTGCAAAATGAGAGGGAGAGCATACTGTCACAATTTGTATGCCTAAGTCACAAGCAAAATGTAACCACAGACGCCGGGCGGCACCATTCCAGCTAAAACTAGCTCAGCTGTTCTCAACCTTTGTCGGCCGCCGGACCGTCTCCCACGTTCTAGTTAACATACATCCATCTAGCATTTCCACAGAACACAATATACAAGGCGTAGTACATGTATCCAGGTTCCCCATCCTCCATGCACCACCGAAGAAACCGCGACACCGGTGACACCAGACACCAGCGACGCCAGACACCGGTGACACCAGACACCGGCGACGCCAGACACCGGCGACACCAGACACCGGTGACACCGGTGACACCAGACACCGGCGACACCAGACACCGGTGACACCAGACACCGGTGACACCAGACACCGGTGACACCGGCGACACCAGACACCGGCGACGCCGGAGACAGCAGTACCTATGTATTCCTCATTGATTCCACCAGTTCAGAAACTATGCTCTATCTACTAGACGAAAAGCTGTATTACTCACCTTGCTAACCACCCTTCATACTTCCCAATGTAAAACTCATTTCCGACAGCTGCTGGAACTCTGACATCAGCCGGAAGTCTGTCAAACCACCATGAGCCGTCATCTTGCTGAAACCAATTGAGCAGGTGCAGATGTTGGTGATCACTCAACTTAATGATGAAATGTGGTATCGTATCTTGAGCAGACTGCTTACTATAGGTGATGAATTCTGAATTGTCGAATATTCGAAGAACAGTCGATATCTGTAAGAAAGAAAACCAGCCAGGCTTTACATGCAACTGGAAGTAGACTATGGTGAGCATAATTACGCGAGAATGACATGACGATGGCTATAGTGAGCATAGTTATGTCAGAATGACATGATTATGAGCGTAGTGAGAATAGTTACACGAGAATGGCATGATGATGACTATAGTGAGCATAATTATGTGAACATGACATGATGATGACTACAGTGAGCCGACAGTAGCGCAAGGTCATACGGTTTGCCGGCATGCTTGGTGTTTTCTACTACCAGGACAGGCAAACATTGCCTTGTCCATGTTTTTTATAGGTACTACCTATACGAGAGCTAAGACTCGACGGAATTTTACGACACCAACAACTACTCACATCCCCTTGGCAACTGGTACGACGAGAAATTGATACCACTCTATCATCAATACTGAATCGCGACAGCCCCGGTCAGATATCATGCTCCGAATCTCTGCAGCACATGTCTCCATTCGAAGGATGCAGAGTCGTCTTTACTGACGGGTCCAAGAGCGACACAGGGGCTGGCTGTGCATTCGTGTGTGATAATCATGTACGCATTTTCCGCCTGCCGAACGAAGCGTCGGTATACATATGCGAGCTGACCGACATTATAGAAGCTTTGTGGTTTGTCGAAGTATCGGGAGAACAATTATGTGTTATATTCACAGATTCTCTTAGCAGTCTATCAGCATTGAGCAAGTTATATCCATGCCACCCGCTATTGCAGAATATTCTTGTCCGTCCCACCGCACTGAAGAAGCTGGCAAAACTGTAGTGGTGCACTGGATACCTAGCCATGCAGTGATTGTGGGAAACAAGCTGGCGGATGCCGTGGCTTGGTGAGGATCTCACAAAGCACACATACCAGCCCTACCTTTTCCGGCAACCGATTACTATGCTATTTCTTCCTCATTTACTTATTCCAAATGGCAAAGCATGTAGAACATGGAACTCGGGAACAAGCTAAAGGCAATTAGGCCAAAACTGAGAGAATGGCCATCGTCAAGGCGTAAATCCAGAAAAGAAGAGGTGACACTGTCGACTGAGATCTGGTCACTGCTACGCTCGCCACCGCTACCCTTTATGCTGAAACGAGCCACCGCTGTGCCCTTGATGTCGTGCACGTTTGACAGTACGTCATGTTCTGTACTCGTGTGGATGTTATGATGGCGAGCGCATGCGACACTTTAGAACTGCTGCAAGGTCGCTAACATCCAGGCATGCTGGATGATGACACCCCAATCGTGCATAATGGTAATCTCTTTCATTTTCTCTCAGAAATTGTATCTGAGGCTATTTACACACCAAGATGAAATTATTACTCACTACTGACTCCTGGATGCATTGCTAACATAGCATGATTTAAATATATATGAGTGCAATATTGTCAACGAAATGGTCGATGCTCCCTTAAACCATGATAACTAACATATAGCCATACATGTAGCCAAAATATATAGAGAAAGAGCTATTCCCATTTTAAAATCCTGCCACTTAGCATTGATACAGAAAATTATGCAAACTCCTTCAGTGATGCAATGATGTTAGGTTGGGTCAGGTCAAAAGTAAGTCAAGTTGGGTTGCATTGGGTTGGTTTAGGCGGGCTTGGGCTGGGCTAAACCAGAGTATCGACATTCTGCTTCTTGGTGTGTGCTTGTGAAGTCTTCATTCTTCCTGTCTAACTGTATCATGTTTACAAGTATCATGATTATGCTCACCATAACAGATCCAGGATAGTGATAATGAATATCCAATAGAGCAATTCCAGGTGAAGGGATTACCTAAGATGTGCTGTGCTATAAAATACCAGTATATAGCATAGGTGTTTGTATCGTTGTCGTTGATATCGGTGTCCCCAAGTTAGGCACCCCTCAAAACACATAAAGTGGGTACAGTGATATGTACACAATTGTCTCAAAACTGAGTTCATCAGACTTAACAAATTTTACAACATTATTTCCATGGAAATTTTGACATCCTGCTGTACTAGTTTCGACATCTCACACCTAACCAGACATCTGTATTTTAACACTGCTGTGGATGATCCTTTGGTGACAGTGATATTGCATGATCCAACATCAGTAGGTTTTAGACAGTCAAACATCGGTATGTCTGTAGCGGCTTGGGTGGCTACGTTTCTTAAGACGTGTCCATATGGTGAACTTCAAAGATCCGTAACTTGTGATATGTATATCGAGCGGCGAGAGTGAGAGAGAGCAGTTTCGATGGCACGTTATACACAGCAACTGACGGGGACGAGTGGTCTAGGGGCAAGATGCTCGTCTCACAATCGAAAGGTTGTGGGTTCGAGTCTCACCTGTCGCTACTCTTCGCCCGCGACCAATCGGCGTGAGAGATTGGCGACGCTACATGACAACGGTCGACGTGTCGTAAAACCAATAACCAACCAACCACAGCAACTGACGTGTCCGAATGCGGTTCGGCAGCAGCGACCCGCGCGCATGCGCCATGACCGGAGCGAGGTCACGGCGATACTGGCAAGTGGCCAGTTGCCGGGCGTCTCTGTGCAGGCGCATAACAATGTTCGGCGCGCCGGCTCTACCGCGTGTGCAGTCAGAGCAAGAGTTAATACATGTTTATGTACAATTACAGTAAGTTAGGTTTATATTTTGCAATTTTGCATTATTCTTCATTGCAGGCATATCACTGCACCAAAATCCAATTGTATGATCAAATACTTTTCTTCTATTCAGTTATTATATGAGGAAATAACATGTATCTGCATTGTTAAAAAATATTTTTTCTGGTGTTTTTTAAGCAATTTAAATGAATTTGATGTTCTTTTCTTGGTGCACTGACTATTTGTAAAAAAAAAAAAAAAATTTTTTTTTTTTTTTTTTTTTTTTTTTTAAAAAAAAAAATAACCATTTTCTTTTTTTGGTAGGTTTTAATTTTTATTTTTTTTTTTTTTTTTTTGTTTTTTTTTTTTTTTTTTTTTTTTTTTTTTTTTTAAATTTTTTTTTATTTGTTTTTTTTTTTTTTTTTTTTTTTTTTGTTTTTGTTATTTAATTTTTTTTTTTTTTTTTTTTTTTTTTTTTTTTTTTTTTTTTTTTTTTTTTTTTTTTTTTTTTTTTTTTTTTTTTTTTTTTTTATTTTTTTTTTTTTTTTTTTTTTATTTTTTTTTTTTTGAAAAAATTTTTTTTTTTTTTTTCTTAAAATGAGGGGGAAAAAAATTTTTACCCCTTGTAAAAGTAGGTGTCATCAAATGAGGACACTGGCGGAGGGGTGGGAGATGGGTGTATAAGGGGATTAGGACAATGGGCTGGGCAACCTGCCCGGCTCACAGCATTTTATGTGCATGCTGTGAGGTGTCGTGGTGGGTGTATCTACTGTTCGATTCAAACTGTGATCTGTATTGATTCCTTGGACATCTCCATTTATCATTATAAGGAAAAGATCTAACTGTGAGAAGCCTTACACTATTGAAACTGGTGCTTACAACAATATCTACTTGACATTTGCATTGCCACCACGGTTATGGACAAACTAACAATGAAATGAAGGAAAATGACACGTCACTGCAGGACATGGAATCATGCGTGGAACTGAAGCTTCCGTTAAAAAAAAAAAAACGGCACCAAAGAAGCAACCCAGAGTTACATCAAGTGATCGCTGGTGGATCAAGAAGCTACCTGAATACACTGGGCTTCCAGCAACAACAGATGGAGCTAACAGTGCTTACATGTGCTGAGAAAAACTCTGCAAGATATGTCCCCAATCCAGCTGTTCAAGATTTTCAGAGGACATGTATGTGCATGTCATCACGAAGTGCTGTGATATGAACTCAAAACTCTTATTCTTTCCTCAGTTTTACATCTTCCTACATCATTCACATGAACATGTACAATTACTGTTGCACCCTCTCCACTTCCCTTCATTACTCCTTCTAACCTGTCCCCCGACATCCTTTACTAGGGCACCTGGGAAGCAAACTTGAGTCCTACTCAAGTGCATACTGCAAAATGGTTGGTTGGTACACCCTGACAGTAGAGTCCCCTATAATTAAAACTGCCCTCCCTCTCTCTTTTCATCACTTGCGCCTCCATCCCGAGCAGCAATACTCTCCTCCTGCAATACCTTAAACCTATTCTGCATTTAAAAACCAGCATCTACTTTCCTTAGAGCTAGTTTTGTACTCTGCCATCTAATTACCATCCACTCACTTCCCTGGGCCTCACTACCTGCAATAATACCAAACTGCTTGTATCTGGAAAAGTTGTAATTTCCTAGAGAAATTAATATTAATTCATTCAGATCATAAAAACACCCAAAACAAAATTTTGGGTATTTTTTCTTAAAAGGTGTTTTGGGAATTGTAGGATTTTTCTTTGCAGAATACATGTTTATGAACGTGATTCGGAAGATGTGATCATTTGTTTTCTCTGTAAATGCTTATGTCTCGGTTAATCTTAGCGACAATATCTATAATGCGCCATATATGCCACACCGCTGTTATTTGTTGCATAATTTACCCATCCCTCACCTTGCACTTCTCAGCCATGATTAAAGGGACATTCAACACTTCACGCAGTTGATTCAACACCTTTTCACGTCAAAAATGCTTAATTTCCGCCTCTTTTGCCACATAGATAACATGCTGATACTACTCACCAGAATGCCAAAAAAAAATCAGCAGAGCACGGCTCGAGGCTGTGTGTACGGATGACGTCACAATAAATATTACGCTTGTGTTTTTAAATTATAATATATGAGTTTATATTAGTTTACATAAGAGTAGATTGTATTCCATTAGGTTAGGTTAGGTCAGGTCAGGTTAGGTTTTCCTATTTAATTATGAATTATCATACTATTTGTTGGAAGTCGTGAGGAAAGACGAGACCGAGCAGAAGCCGGCTGCTCTCTGAGCCGTGCTGCATGTTTATATATTGCCTTGGTCGTGCTGTATGTTTAGTTTTTTTTTGGCATTGTGGTGGAATAGTAGGGTGTCATCTGTGGCAAAGAGGCGGAAACGAAGCATTTTTGACGTGAAAAAGTGTTGAATCAACTGCATGAAGTGTTGAATGTCCCTTTAATCACGTCTGAGAAGTGCCAGGTGAGAGATGGATAAATTATGCAACAAAGAGCAGCAGTGTGGCATATATGGCGCATTATAGATATTATCGCCAAGATTAACGAAGACATGAGCATTTACAGAGAAAACCAATGATTGAATCTTCCGAATCACGTTCATAAACATAATATTCCGCAAAAAATCCGAAAATTCCAAGAACACCTTTTAAGAAAAATTTACGAAATTTTGTACCCAAAAATTGCCAGTAAATTTTTATTAAATGGTGTTTTAGGAATTTTTGGATTTTTTTTTGAATACCATGTTTATGAACGTGATTCGGAAGATGCGATCACTCGTTTTCTCTGTAAATGCTTACTTTTCAATTTGAACGATGACATCATAGTCACGTCGGTACGGTATGATGACGTCATAGGCATGGGACTGAGGCTTCGATTGGCTAACGCTACAAACGTTCACATACCTTAATGAGATGGTCCCGGCTTTATCTAACCACAGGTTAATAAAACACAACTTGCCACGGTTCCAGGCGGGTTCCGTCAAGAAAAGTTCCTTTGTAGTCGCTTGTGACGAACCCACACCTCTTCTTCTCCTTCCTTCTGGCGACACGAAACGTCTCGGTGCACTCCCACCGATGCCTACTCTCCTGCAACCTGCAGGCCTTGGAACACTTAGAGCAGACAACTCCGGCAGGAAGAACTCCGTGGCATCTAAGGAAGTCTAAGCTCGCTTGGTTGTCCTTATAGCAAAGTTTGATTATATCATATGGCACTGGATCACAACCTACACACACCGAAGCCATTTTTGAACTGTTGACCTCAAAGTGACCCCTGTGACCCCGGTCTCGTCTATCCTCACGACTTCCAACAAATAGTATGATAATTCATAATTAAATAGGAAAATCTAGCCTAACCTTACCTAACCTAACATAATACAATCTACTCTTATCTAAACTAATATAAACTCATATATTTTAATTTAAAAACACAAGCGTAATGTTTATCGTGACAGACCGCGAAGTGATATTTAAAAGAGTCGGCTTCTGCTCGGTCTCGTCGTCTTTCCTCACGACTTCCAACAAGCAGTATAATTAATAATTAAATAGGAAAACCGAACCTAACCTAACGTAATACAATCTACTCTTATCTAAACTAATATAAACTCATATATTATAATTTAAAAACAAGCGTAATATTTATCGTGACGTCATCCGTACATCACGGCCGCAAGCCGTGCTCTGCTTAGTTTTTTTTCCGGCGTGGCGGTGAAATAGTGGTGGTGTCATCTATGTGGCAAAGAGGCAGAAATTAAGCATTTTCAACGTGAAAAAGTGTTGAATCAACTGCGTGAAGTGTTGAATGTCCCTTTAATCATGTCTGAGAAGTGCCAGGTGAGGGATGGATAAATTATGCAACAAACAACAGAGGTGTGGCATATATGGAGCATGATAGATATTATCGCTAAGATTAACCGAGACGTAAGAATTTACGGAGAAAACGAATGATCGCATCTTCAGAATCATGTTAATAAACATAGTATTCCGGGACAAAAATCCGAAGATTCCAAAAACACCCTTTAAGACAGAAATACCAAATTGCCTGGGAGTTTCTTCTGTATATTTACCATAAATATACAGATACCATACTGGTCCATACCACGTTACTCAACCATCATGATCAAAATTAACACTTACCATAGCTTCAGAGCTTGAAGCTGATGTCCACAAAATACAGACTGCTCTGTAGGTGCAGCTTTGACCAGGCACCTCACTCAAACATGAACAATGGTTTGGACCTCCCTCAAGCACACTAGACACATAATCACAAAGGAAAATTGACCTTACAGATTGAAAGGACAAGAGGACATCTTTCAAGGACATTAGCAATTCACATGTTGTCTCTTGATGGGACTTGCCACTCATGTTCAATAGGTTGTAAAACACCATGGACAAAATACAGCAGAAGCATGCTGATGCTAGAATGGCATAACCAGGGGATGTAGAAACCATGACTGGAAAGGAGGGCCCAACTCCAATTGAATGATGTTAAGATAAAGATGCCTACATAAAGATGCCCAGACTTTCTTGCTGTGCACTTAAAATTCTAGCTTTCTTGTTGCAAAAACTTGAGCATTAAAACATGTATAACCATATGCACGACTTTGAATGGATGCTTCTACCACTTAAATTCCCAAAGTTCATACACTTAATTAAATTGTATTTTTTTAAAACTAAACCATACCAGAGAAGCGGAAAGAAGGCAGGTACCTACCTACATAAAGCCGTCAGACACCTAGGTAGGCACAGAGATACGTCGACGCGAGGATACTAGAAGGAGCGATAGCACCAGGGGGTCGTACTAGAAACTGGATAGAATCCGTGACGTCGATGCTGACCTCACCTCGTGTGTGACGTTCAGCAGAAATGCTGGCAGGAGAGAGGGCAGGCTCACGTACGAACAGGATGTGTTGGGAACAACAGTTACGTTTATGCCGCAGCTCAGACAACAAACACCGCTTTCTTGTTGATATGATATAGAGGTTCAATTATTATTAAAGAAGTGGGTAGGTAGGTAGGTATGTTTCCGCCTGTTTATTAGTAGAAAGAAGGCTACCCAATATTGGAATATTCACAAATACACCCACCAATGTTGATGCACCATAAGTATGGTGTAACTTTGTTGTTTATGCACCATACATGTGGTATGAATGTTTGAACAGGACAAATGCTTGCATTTTTGTTGGATGGATTGTATTGGATTTACATCTCATTTTAGATAACTCCACATGCTTGGTGTGTGCTTAGCATGCTGGTTCCATATGCACCATTTGCATATTGAAATGTGTGATTTTGATGTTAAATTGATACATTTATTTTATTACTGGACTGGTAAGAAATTAACATTACTGGTTTAGTTAAAACATTACTGGTCTGTGTAAGAAATTGCTTTGTGTTCAAGACATTGCTTGCCCTGGATAAGAAAGTGCACTGAAGTACATATGCTTGATTGCATCACATCTACTGATGTTTTATTAGATGTGTAGAATATGCTTTAAGATCTTGCTAATATTCTTCATTCTTGGAAATTATTATTCAGAACTTATCATATGTAAACAACATATTCAATAAATATTCCTTTCATGATTAGCCAGACTGCAGTGTGGCACTTTCAACAAGATCTTGTTCGGGCAGGGTGGGAGGCCAGAGGTGTGGCTGGTACAGCAATTGGTGCAGCAACAGGTTCCTGGTGTGGACATTGGACAGTCCTGAACCCTGTCAGCAATGTCGATATAGCCTATGTCTGCAATCTGTATAATTATTTGAACTTTAAACAACATTGAATACAATTTGTCACATATGTTTGGTTCAATTAAGGATATCAATAGCGGCCAGCCGACGTCAGACTGATGTCCGACATTTCACTCCCCAGCCGATAGCGGGCCCCTAGCGCCCGACATCAGCCTGACGTCGGCTACATGTCGGCTGGGTGTCGGTTGCATGTCAGCATTGGCAGACATTCCACTCCCTAGCTGACCGAGGACTGCTGTCAGCATGTTCACTGGGAGGTTATTGGATGTGGTCAGGTATACTCCCGAGTACGACATTTCCGACAAAGGAAACCTTGATGCTGTCTTACCCGGATTGATGAATGTTTGTTTCAATGCTGGATGAAAGGGGCTGAGTGGTGTCTGCAAGGTACCATCAAAACTACATATAGAAGACCATGACACCATGGCTGGAGATCTTGGGTCGGTTGTAGGGGTCGGAACCCCTGGTTTCGTACCTTGGTAATGTTGGCTCTTGCATAGTTACCAGCTTATTGTAGCCTAATTATTTGTTCCTTTGATTTATCTGGGCTCAAAAATATTGCAACCATATGCATCCAAACTTGAACTGGAAAATACCTACATCTCCCCATTATCAAGCACCATGACGTTGATGGCTCAAAGCAACATGGCGTGTGCTGTATGAACGTGTTCACCACAATTGCTGCTAATGCTAGTAACGTCACACAGATCCTGCAGATTTCGTCTGAATTTTTGTTCTCCCAGGATCTGGATGTTTTTCCAGTTCCTGTGAGGTTTGAATGGTGAATTGGCAGATCTGATCCAAAAGTTTGATGTGACACGGACAATTGTTGACAGTATCCAAACTCCAAATGCACCCTTCGTCAACCACTTTGTGAGACTCATTTTGGCGTTACAGGGTAGCACAGGATTTGAGATGGTGAAGTTCTCAAGTTTACCGATGGTTCCTGTTTGTTCAATGATCCAACTGTTCTTTCACAAAGATTTTAGCTGAAAAATGCACAGTCGGTACCTTCAATTAAGTTATGTGGGGATGAGTGGTCTAGGGGTAAGATGCTCGTCTCGCAATCGAAAGATTGTGGGTTCGAGTCTTACCTGTCGCTACTCTTCGCCCGCGACCAATCGGCGTGAGAGTTGGCGACGCTATATGACTGAACAGTCGACGTGTCGTAAAACCAATAACCAACCAATCAATTAAGTTATGTATGTAGTGCTTCAACTACATGGAATTCGTTGCTATAATACATTAACAAAATATTGTTGCTGATTTGTCCTTCCTCTCATATCTACCAATGTGTCTGTTTTTAGACATTATGTCTTGTTCTTGTTAAGTGTGTTTCATTAGCAGGTACCCACTCGTGCACATATCCGCATAAATATCCAAGATCAACTAGATGGTTTTGTCAAAGAATGTATCTTGTCTATCACTGTCACTTTGAATTCAGTAGCTAATGTCTTCTGGTGGATCCACAAGTATATCTTCCCCCAATAAATGATTAAGGACATGATGAGGCAATGTTGATGATGCGGACAATTTGACAGCAATGCATGGAGTTTGATTTTGTTTGCTATATGCGTGTCCGACCACATGTGCGACACTGTTGCCAGGTGTTCACCTCGGAGCGCAAACTGTACTCCCGAGATACGCTGGCATTGCATCGTCGGAAGGGCGACCCGGACGACTTCCATCGCGGTCACCCGCTCTGCGAGTTCTGCGAGAAACGGTACTTTTATCCGGCGCCGGTAGATGGCGATAGCGGCACGTGGGTCAGTGGGATCTTGTTTGGATTGTGAGGTGTTTAGATCTATGCTTGTCAAATACTGGATATTTTTACCCACACAGGAAGGAGAACGTCTGTTATGGATGCTTTCAGTATTCTAATTTCCTTTCAGTGACACTTGGCAAATTTAAAAAAGCTGTGTGGTACCTTCAGTGTTCTTTTTATTCGTTGCTTGACTGAAACCAGTTTTTTTCTTTTAGTATCCCCTTTATTTCATCAGTCGTCCAGTTACGCATTTACACCGTTCTTCATCAGAACTGTTGGCCATAGCCCACACAAGGCAGTATATAAATGTATGGACGTTTAGTTTTATTAACTGAAAGTGACATGACAATGTTGAAAACATGCACACGGTGGTCACTGGGCAGGCATTTTTGTGCTAAGTAAGCTCCGACGTTCTTTTTCTTGGTAATGCAACCGGATCATTCTGTGAAGATGCCATTCACTGGCATATTTTCTTGTACACCAGTCACTCAGTGGGCCTTGTTCGCCATAGTGCTGCTGTTGTGCTATGGTGAGTCTGGGGACGGGAGCATGGCACGGCTTGACTTGGCCACACGGGCCTCCTGAGACGCGGCCGCAACACTGTGCTGTCGCCTCCCAGGAGTGAGGGCACGACTGGTCTAGGGGTAAGATGCTCGTCTCACAATCGAAAGATTGTGGGTTCGAGTCTCACCTGTCACTACTCTTCGCCCGCGACCAATCGGCGTGAAAGATTGGCGACGCTATATGGCTCAACGGTCGACGTGTCGTAAAACCAATAACCAACCAATAACCAACCAACCAACCTCCCAGGAGTTGACCTGCTGCCACAGTGTTAAAATAATGATTTGTCGTTAGGTGTGAGATGTCGAAACGAGTAGGGGAGGATGTCGAAATCGCCATGGAAATAATGCTGCTTAAAATACTTTGCTCCTTGAAACCCAGTTTTGAGACAATTGCATGCATATAACTACCCATTTTCCATGGTTTGAGAGGTAACTAATTTGGGGATATCGACATCAACGATTACGATACAAACATCTATACTATAAACGTTTATTGCATACCATAGTACTTCATAGGTAATCCCTTCACCTGGAATTTCACTAGGAATTGCTCATCATCACAATCCCGGATCCGTTATGGTGAGCATAAGCATGATACGTATCAACGGGATACTATTAGAAACGAGGCATGACAACCTCACAGGCACGCACCGAAAGGCACGATGTCGATACTTATTTGGGAGGGATGTCGATTGAGCGTTCAGTAAGTGGTATATACCGCCCTATTTCACGAATAATTTATCACTGTGTTGCCATCGTGACCTCGCTGTGCACTCGCTGGTGCAGCCAAGTGCTCGTGTGCGACTGGGTCGTACGGTTGACATGTGCGCACAGTGTTAACATACTGATACCTCGTTAGGTGTGAGAGGTCGAAACGAGTACAGTAGGATGTCGAAATCGCCATGCAACTAATGTTATGAAAATATGTTAGGTCCTGCATACCCAGTTTAGAGACAATTGTGTACATATCACTGTTCCTGCTTTGCGTGTTTGGGAGGTACCTAAGTTGGGGACACCGCTATGAACGATACAAACACCTATGCTATAAACTGGCATTGTATAACATAGCACATGGTCGCTACATGACCAATGAAGTCGATGCGCCCTAAAGCCCAAATAACTAACTAACATAACATAGCACCTCATATGAAATCCCTTGACTTACAATTGCGATACGGGATGTTCGTTATCTCGATACCGGGTCTGTTATGGTGAGCATAAGCATGATGCTTGTAAACGGGATGCAGTTAGAAACGATAAATGAACCGTGTGCGCACCTCCTACACGTGCTCCTCGGTTGCTGATGCGAATCTTTGCACTTGCTCGACCGTTTTGCAGTGTTAAAATAATGTTTTTTCGTTAGGTGTGAGATGTCGAAACTAGTACAGTAGGATGTAGAAACCTGCCATGGAAGCGTGTCACTTAAAACATCGTTTGCCCTTCAAGTTCCATTTGAGCCAACAGTGTACACATCAGTGCACGTTTTTTAGTCTAATTTTGGAGATACCTAATATATGGATACCTATGTTGGCGATAACGATTGCAATGCCATGTTATCAACAGATCGCATTGTTTAACACACCACGTCATAGATAATCTCTGTGTTTGGAATCGTGTCACGAGATGCTTGTGTAATCAATCCTTAATGGTGAGCACAAGTATGCTATTTATACGCGAAATACTCTTAGGAACGTGTCAAAGAGACCTCATAGGCACACATCAACAAGCACGATGCCGATACGTCCTTGGAAAAGATGTCCATTCAGTGCTCAGAAAGTGGTATATTCCACCCTATTTCACGAATAATTTATACTGCCGTTTTGTCAGTGACGTGTAATCACTGAGTGCTTGCCTTGACCGGCGTGTGCGAGTTCCGGCAGACCGTTTCACCGGGGTGTGCGGGTTCTGGCAGGCCCTTTGACCCGGTGTGCAGGTTCCCGCAGACCGTTTGACCTGGCATGCAGGGTCTGACAGACCATTTGGCCAGGATGTGCAGGTTCTGACAGACCATTCGATCGGGGCGTGCGAGATCTGGCAGACCGTTTGAGTGGGGTGTGCGGACTCGGGCAGACGTGTTTTGACCGGGTGTTCGGCTTCCAGCATGTACATGGACAACGACGAGCTGTTCATGCATCTGCGCCGCAAACATTTATATTGTCACCTGTGTGAAACGACCGGCAAGCAGCTCTTCTACGAGTGAGCGACCCTGTTTACCCGACCCGGCCTGATCCGATGACCCAACCCGGCCTGATCCGATGACCCGACCCGGCCTGATCCGATGACCCGACCCGGCCTGATCCGATGACCCGATTTAACGTGGACTCGCCTTTTTTGTCAGCCGAGGCCCGGCAGACCGCCACAAGTGATTCGTTTGCAAGTGTCGTGAATGGAGTTGGGCTGACTGTACCAAGCCACTCATGGGGAGACTTGGTTTTGCCTGGTGGACACTTTTCTTTGTATTACAATATCTGTCCTGGTTTGCTGTTCCTTCACAAGATGTTAGGGAATCGAACTGGGTGGCCTGATCTGGAAACTGTTTGTTCAGGTCATGACATATTGAGATGTGACGTGTTTTGTGTCCAGTCAAGCTAGACATACCTGCACGTAGTCTGCTCTTTCCTTTGTGTTGGTCGTGGTGATCGTTGAAGAGTGACCGAGTTATGCGTTCTCAAGGTTTCGCGCCGGGTGAGAGCAGTTCAACAAAATGGTGCTTCTAGCTTGGTTGTTAGAGTCACCTTTAATGCGATGCAAAGGATGAGTTCCCCGTGTCTTACATATTGGTTTGCAATCGCCCGGTCGGAAGTTCAGGAGGGCTGCTTAGTAGGCAGAGCAACACCAAAGCAGTGCCTGTCGGTGTGCCGATGGTGTGTGTCCACCAAGAGCAGTCTCGGGAGGCGAGAGGACCCGAACTCGCGATTCCGACATCGCCCTCTCCTGAGACCGGGGACAGCATTTGACATCTCAGCCACACACACACACACACACACCATATCCCATATGTGTTCACTTCTGGCAAGAACAAAGAGAGTGCCGGGTTTTTGTTTGCATTGCATTGTCATGGAATACCTATTGACGATCTTTGTCAATCTACCTCTTTTCCTACCCTCTTTTCCTCTAACCTCTTTTCCTAGTAGGTGTATACTATATAGATGTATATGTATATGTGTACATGTATATGTATATGTGTATATGTATATATATATATATATATATATATATATATATATTCAAGTGTGGTCTACTAGCGACTATCGGCACTAGTATGTGGCATGCTACTCTGTGATAAGCCTCCAATGTCATCCCCAAACGCTGACACCCCTGCTCTAACCCCATCACCACACGCGCTCCGTTCACGGAGACCCCTGGGCCTGGAGCCTGTACTGACGACATGCACACACCGTCACACTGTGGGCTTGTTAGGCTGCACATGATGATGGTGTTGCAGATTCTTCTATCACTTTGCCTTTCGATCCAAAATAGCCCCTTCACGTGACCTGTATTGATCAGACCTCGCCACTGGATCTATTGCGATTCATCTGGAATCCAAACTCATACAAGGCCACTAGTCGAGACCAACTTAACCTTGCACTGCTGCTGTCACACTTCAACTAGCCAGTACCTCACCCATCACCGCTCGAGGTTAGCTCAACGACCAACGCCCAAAATCGACTACTCCAGAACAAAACCGTATTCGTCCCATTCGCGCCACATACGATTCTGACGTTCCACAGCGCCACCTATTGTTGTCCGGCACAACCACTACCTGGCCTGTCGTCGCTAGGCCATAATTCTGAATAGATGATTCACTAGATAACTAACTTCGTCTTTGACCCCGGTAATGGCTTCAACACTAGTCTCCCCTCACCTTCCCTCCCTCCCGCCGTGCCCGGTGTGATTGCGGGGTACCCCGTGTGACCGCGCGCGTCGACTGGGCCGCAGCGACTACGAGAGTCTGGCACATCACTTCCACACGGAGCACTTCCTCTGCGAGCAGGGCGAATGCGGCGAGAAGAAGTTCGTCGTTTTCCATACCAACATCGATATCCAAGGTGAGTTGGACACCGGTAGGTGGTGCACTGGTGGGATGGGTACCAGTAGATGGTGTACTGGTGGGCTGGGACCAAGTAAATGGTGTTAAACCTGCCTCGTGCTGCTGTATATCTCAGTGCAACGCACCACCGCGCCGCGGCATAACCCATACCCAGCGAAACCAAGCGCCACCCCGTGCTGCCGTGAAGCCATAGCCAACGGAGCCGACATTTGCCGTGCCACAGCTCACAAGGCGGCGGAGCACTCTGACAACAAGAGTCGGTGCCAGCCGCGGCAGGAGCACACGTAGCGCTCGACTTCAGCTCCGATTCGGCCGGCAGGCGGCGCCGCAACGGCCGCGACCGGAGCGACGTCTACGGTGGCAGGTGCGGTCATGGTATGGTGTCCTGGTCCAGTCATACGGCGACAGGTACGGACCTCACTACGGCGGCAGGTACGGTTACGGTATGGTGTTATGGTCCAGTCCTACGGCGGCAGGTACGGACATAGTATGGTGTCCTGGTCCAGTCCTACGGCGGCAGGTGCGGACCTCACTACGACGGCAGGTACAGTCACGGTATTGTGTTATGGTCCAGTCCTACGGCGGCAGGTACGGTCATGGTATGGTGCCCTGATCCAGTCCTACGGCGGCCGGTACGGTCATGGTATGGTGTCCTGGTCCAGTCATACGGCGGCAGGTACGGTCATGGTATGGTGCCCTGATCCAGTCCTACGGCGGCAGGCACTGTCATGGTATGGTGCCCTGATCTAGTCCTACGGCGGCAGGTACGGTCATGGTATGGTGCCCTGATCTAGTCATACGGCGGCAGGTACGGTCATGGTATGGTGCCCTGATCCAGTCCTACGGCGGCAGGCACGGTCATGGTATGGTGCCATGATCTAGTCCTACGGCGGCAGGTACGGTCATGGTATGGTGTCCTGGTCCAGTCATACGGCGGCAGGTACGGTCATGGTATGGTGCCCTGATCCAGTCCTACGGCGGCAGGCACGGTCATGGTATGGTGCCCTGATCTAGTCCTACGGCGGCAGGTACGGTCATGGTATGGTGCCCTGATCCAGTCCTACGGTGGCAGGCACGGTCATGGTATGATGCCCTGATCTAGTCACGGAGGTACGGGGTGCCCTGCCTCCTACGGCGGCAAGTACGGTCATGGTATGGTGTCCTGATCCAGCCTGATCCAGTCCGACATGACAGGTACGGACACGGCATATTGTCCTGATCCAACCCAATCCAATCTGATCCAGTCAAACACGTGCCTGCTGCACGTGCCGCTCAGGTCAGGTTAGGTCTGGCGAATTACATGGTCTGCAAGAGCGTCTGTATACGCTCTCCCTCTGTGTGATTGCGTCGTCTGCTTCAGGACATGCACGGACATGAATTTGATTCCATATCATGGCGGTGCCGTTACCCAGCGTGGTCAGCAGTGAGCAGGATGGTGTACCCGACGGTGGTGGATGGATGCATTCGCGGCACGATTGAATTCATGTTTGGGATCTGGGAGCTGGAGTGGAAAATGTCATTGCCATTTCATTTGGTGATGATAGTTTCCCTTCTGTGTCTGGCATCACGAGTACCCTGTTGCACTTGTCAGTGCGTTTTGGTATTACTGTGGAAGAGCAATAGGTTTATAGTTGTTTCAAACAGCACCATCCAAGGAAAAGGCAAGGACGATTTCTTGGGGAGGATAATGTGGATGGAAAAAATGCAGGACAAGGCTGTTTTTCAACCCTGCCTCACGTTCTATATTTCACCATACAGAGAGATTTAGTGATGTGTCATCTTAGGGTCGAAACGTGTTCTATTTTGTGGGACTGCTGTGATCATGAAGAGCCAGAACGTGATTTGCGAAATATATCAGCTTGGAGGTGACCACGGAAACCAATTAGTTGTTGTTGAACATTCACCGCACCACCTTCCCCCTGTACTTCTCGTATCAAAGCACCATATGCTCTGACTCCGACGCATTTTTTTAGAACACGTTGCTGGAGACGACTCCACAGCATTGCAGAATGTGAAGTATCGCAGCTGACCAGTTGACCAGTTGGGAGAGATGACCGGCTTCTCTCACCTCCGACGGGAGCTGACCCCCGACCCTCAGCCGGGAGAGATGACCGGTTTCTTTCCCCCAGACGGGAGCCGGCGCCGGACCCTCCGCCGCGGCCGTCGACGCCTCCCGCGCCGCCCAGTGTGAACACGAACAGCACGCAGGAGTTCCCGACCCTGGCTGGAGAAAGAGCCGGCGGCGCCGAGCTCAGCGGCAGGTCAGTCGAGGTCGCCGGCTCGCGCTCAGCACCGCCAAGGTCAGTGTCGTGCCGCGACCGTCGTGTCATGGTTTGCGGGTGATGCATCTCTCCAGTAATGCAGTAATGCAGTCACTCGTGCTCTGCAGCTCTTGACGGCGAGACAATGTTTCTTTTGGCGTGTGCACGTGAGGTCTCCTGATGCACCGCTGTCTCGACCTGGTCTGACATACCTGTGTCGGCCTAGCAACCTGACGTGCCCCTGTATCGACCTCACCCCACCCCATCCCCAATCGACGTGCTGTTGTGTCAGCCATCTGCTCTGTGCCCGTGACGTACCCCTGTGCCGGCCATGAACCCTGTGCGCGTGATTTACCTTTGTGTCGGCCATGTGCACTGTGCCCTGTGCTCGTGATGTACCCCTGTGTATGCCATGTACCCTGCGCTCGTGACGTGCCTCTGTGCCCGTGACTTACTCCTGTACCCTGTGCCCGTGACGTACCCATGTGCCGGCCATGAACCTTGTGCCCGTGGCTTACCTCTGTGTCGGCCATGTACCCTGCGCTCGTGACGTGCCTGTGACTTACTCCTGTACCCTGTGCCCGGGACGTACCCCTGTGTCGGCCATGTGTCCTGTGCCCGTAACTACCCCTGTGTCGGCCATGTGCCCCGTGCCCTGTGGCCGTGACGCACCCCCGTGTCGACAGGGGCGGTAACCTGGCGCAGCGTGTGGCGGTGGCCGCCGGGAAGACGGTGCGCAACGCCTCGTCTCGCGGCCGGCCGTGGTCTCCATCAACGACGACGACTTCCCCACGCTGGACGGCCGGGCTCCGGCCGTCACCGCCGCCGCCCCAACTGCCGCACCGGCCTTCAGCGCCGGCGGGCCCCGGCGGCGGCGGCGTTCCAGATTCCATTCAAAATTGGTCCACGGATAGTGCTCGATGCACTGATCATCGTGAGCATACAAGCTAAGAGGGGCGTTCATAAACAGCTCAGATATGCAAGGTCAAATGTCGTGGTCATTGTGGTCGGACTCTTCAGATTTCTTTCAAAATTGGTCCCCAGATAGTACTCGATGCACTGATCATCATGAGCTAAAAGCTAAGAGGGGCGTTCATAAAAAAACAGCTGAGCTATTCAGGGTCAAAGGTCAGACTCCATGAGGTCGGCCTCTTCAGATTACCTCCAAAATTGGTCCACAGATACCACGCGATGTACTGATCATCGTGAGCATAAAAGCTAAGAGGGGCGTTCATAAACAGCTGAGATATTCAAGGTCAAAGGTCAGAGTCCATGAGGTCGGACTCTTCAGACTCCCTTCACAATTGGTCCACAGGTAGTTCTCGATGCACTGATCATGAGAATAAAAGCTAAGAGGGGTGTTCATAAGCAGCTGAGATATTCAAGGTCAAAGGTCAGAGTCCATGAGGTCGGACTCTTCAAATTTCCTTCACAATTGGGCCCCAGATAGTACTCGATGCACTGCTCATCATGAGCATAAAAGCTAAGAGGGGCGTTCATAAACAGCTGGATTATTCCGGTCAAGACTTCTTCCCGTGCGAATATGCAGCAATAATATGCACGAAACGAATATCAATATGTACGTCAAGCTAGATTGATATTCTATTCTTACCGGTGGAACATCGTGGAAGCGAGCATACTGGTAGAGTTTGGCACCCTGATTATCAGGAACTCAACCACGAAGCCGAATTACAAAACACTACGGAGATATTCGGGGTCAATGGTCAAAGGTCATCGAGATCGGACTCCTCTGATTTTCTTCAAAATGGGTACACGGGTAGTACTCGACGCACTGATCATCATGAGCATAAAGGCTAAGAGGGGCGTTCATAAACATCTGAGATATTCAAGGTCGAAGGTCAGAGTCCATGAGGTGGGACTCTTCAGATTTCCTTCAAAATTGGTCCCCAGATAGTACTCGATGCACTGATGCACTGAAGCTTCAACGCCAAACCGGAAAGCAAATCCGTCACAGACTACACCACAGCAACAGAAACAGAAACAAACAAAAACAGAAATACCCAACAGCAATAGCAACACCCAACAGCAACAGCAACGCCCATCGCTCCCAAGGGTCTTGGTAATACCGAAGCATCAAACCAAAGTACGGTATGGACGATTTTAGATAACACAATCACGTCTTTGGTTTCACCGGGACAACACCAATCCAGCAATGTAAGCTAGCTGGAGAAGTCGTCCACAGACAGATCACTATTTATGTGAACACAAGCCACCCTTTCGAACACAGCAACATGGATCCCACCTGTGCCACTCAGTATTTTTACTGAATTGATCTATACTTCCTTGTGCATGATTTCACTATTTACAACGATCATGTTATCGGCCACGTGCTCCATCGCATGTGCACCGATTTTAACAAGCGTGTGAGGGTGCAGATCGTCTCCGCTATTGAATGAGACGCATTTGCATGGACATCCTGGCATGTTCTTAAAGCTGTATTGTGCATTCAATATCATTGGGACTGCTCTTCACCTTTTTGAAACTGTGACTGACGAGGGCAAGTAACAGCCACTTGTAAACGTGGACTGTGCCTTCCGCTGTACTGCAATACAATGCAATTCAATGAGGGCCCGTAGTGATACGGTGGCAACGAATGCTCTGCACATACATCATTGCTACCGCATACCACGAACACCAGCTCCCAATACTGACCTATGCAACCGTCTGCTGTTCCAGTAGTGTGGCAACATCCAATAAATGGGGATTGATGTCAAATTATTTTTGATTGTCTAGTTGCTACTCATTACTGTAGCCAATCAGGCTGTGTTATCTTGAATTTTGGAAGCTGATTGGTTAACGATGGGCCTCCGTATCCGGTACGGCTATGGATGTTAATTGGATGGGCTCGCACGGATTCTGATTTGGGCGGATTTGAAAACTTCACTCGGCGTTATGCTCTATACTGCATGTTTCTTTCCAGGGGCACAGGCTCTCCATTGGCTCGGATGGGATCAGCAACGGTATCGAATAGGCATTCTGTCAAATGTCTTGTCGTGCTCGTGCATTTCGTGGAACGCCTATGACTTTCAAAATGTGTCAGGAAAATAACGCAGAAATAGCTATTTACTGACATGCATCACGGTACTTCGGAATACCCCGACGTGTCACTCATGATCAGTCAGTTGATGTGATGAGAGCGACAATATTTGTCCGGCATTTGCTTGGGCTTGGCCGAACCCCATCGACTGCCGGCGACGTTCAGTGCCCCCTCCCTTGTCTATCACAGCTTGCAATGGACGGCACGTACATACCCGGGCCCCGGCGGAAATCGATGTTTATACAAGGCCACTGCACAACACTGCATTCCATCAGAGCAACAGCAGCATTCCTGCGTGCAGACCCAGTCACACTTCACTCGACACAGGTCCGACACAAGTTCGACACGAGTTCGCCACGGGCCCGACACGGATCCGACATGAGTTCGACACGGGTCCGACACAGCACCAGGCACTTCATCAGGCACAGGTCCAACAAAAGTTCGACACGAGTTCGCCACGGGTCCGACACGGATCCGACATGAGTTCGACACGGATCCGACACAGATCCGGTTACCACTTCTTCGTGGTGGACTCGCAACAGATCAGTCGACCGCCTCGCCGACCTCGTCCGGCGGCAAGTCCAAGCTGTAGCCGTTGCTGCCGCAACAGGGGTACATCCAGACGCCGCCGGCATCTAGAGGTACAATGGGAAGCAGCGGGGCGGTCGGCCGGCGGTGCCCGGCGGGCATCTCGCGGGCGGCCGGGACGACCTCGAGCAGCATGTTCTGCCCGCAGGGCAGCTGGCCTCGGGAGCACCGGAGCCCGATCACCCGCCTCCTTGGCACGCTCCCGCCAAGTGTGTTCTTACTCGGTGGGCCCGTGGCCAGATGCTGGCCTCCTTGAAGGCTCCACATCATCTGCAAAAAAAAACACCGTGTACAAAATAAGAGTGTGAGAGGTGGGCGCCATTTGGCGAAAACGCAACACAAAGTTTTAACTCACCCAACCGATACCGCTGGATGAGTGTTGTCACGAGTAAGGCCACAAGCAGGGGGCGTCTTCCTTCAACTGCTAGAACGCTCATCAACTTGAGCGGAACCTGACTTGACAACCAGGTGGCGTCAGACAAGAGGGGTTTCACATTTCACTTTCACTAGAGGGGAACAACTATGGCGTCCCGAAATTTTTAATTGCGGTTTAGGTTCCTGACTTGAGGCTAGGTCAACATCTGCGTTAGTTGCCATTTCGAGTGGAAAAAAACTTCGGGGTGGGCTTTCAAGCAAAAAATGATCGAGCATGCTACAAACATTCTAATTTAAGGTATGTGAAATACGACGAACTTCAACAATTATCATGTTTATTCTACACAATGCCATGTTTTGAGAATGCTGCTGTTCCTCGCAGTCATATCTAAACCCGGTTTCGGCACCGCGTAATTAGTGCCACATGACATTGACAGGCCAGTCAATGTCCTGAGATGGCCTGATCTCGTGTGGTCAGACCATATTTGACCTGAATTGGCCTATCCATGAAATGAGCTCCAAACATTGCACACTTTGGCTAAGGCTGACTTGATCGTATATCAATATATGCATTGTCCCAGCGTTACCTAAGGTCAGGTCACAAGGTCACAAGGTCCGAACCTGGATAGTTCCGAACCTAGTGAACTTCTTTTTAGAACTGCAGTTCGAATTATTGATGGGGTGGCTTTATGGACCAGCATCCTATTGCTATGCAGTTTGTTGCGTGGATCATGGCATGGCCACCCGATCCGTGAATTCCAGTTCAACGGCAGAACTTTGACCGAGAGCTTAGCATGCCATGAATGGAGGATTTGCCGCGGCGCGGGGGCGGGCGGGGCCAACGGTGCGGCGGGCGCTACGTGTTGTGCGCGCGTGCTGCTGAGCCTGGGGCATTCCAGCACGATTCAACAGGTGATTAACACCCGACCATCTCGGATTCTCTTGAAAATTGGTACCCAGGGTAATCAGGTGCCCAGATTCCGAATCTGAAAGTCTTAGGTTTATCGGAGCAGTGGGTGTTGAGTTATAGCCTCGGGCAGTTTTTTAAAAGTTTGAATACAAGGTTTTTTTGGGACGCCATAACTCCCATAAAACTGAAAGTAACCTAGTAAAATGATATATCGTTAGAATCGTAAAATCACAAGAATTGTTGTGGTGTAGCTCATTGTTGAAAATTTCGAAATTTTGTTTTGTAAAATTTTGGTCAAAAATGTGTTCACATTTTTTTTATATGTGGCCAGTTAAAATAAATGTGTTTTTTGGGCCGATAATATTGCCTGTGGTATTACTAACTTGCATGCAAAAAATTGGAGATAGGTATTTTTATAAATATTTTTCCCCATTTTTTTATTTCTGCCGTGCAGTGCAAATTTGCTCTTTTGACGCCCTGCGGCCGCAAATATCGTAAGTAGTACAAACATATGACATGTCAAATTTAGATGCTCCAAATTCCATTACTTATGAAAAACTCTTTTGACGATTTCAAGACCCCTCCCCCACCCCCACCTTCCCCCATCCCCCTCCACAATCCCTTCCCGCGTGCTGCGTCACCCCAGCCCCGGCCGGGCTGAAGGGCGCGAGGATCCGTGCTGTCTATGGCTGGTCTTAGGTTGTGCTGGCTTGAATGGATTACCACAAGTTGTAGGGGCGCAGGTGTGTATTATAGCTGTTCTAGCAAATTCCTGGTTCAAAGGCCCGTGGTTCATAGGGGTTGGTGCCTTATCAGTGGGGTGCGCTATCAGTCCCCCTGGCGCCTCTCGTTATCGGTCAGTTCTCGCCGGATTTCCGTGAATCTGACCACGTGTTGTTGTCGTCGAGGCTGTCGTCGTCGGGGACTTCAGCGATAACTACACGTTCGCCATTCGAGACGAAGTGCAAAGCCACCATTGGGACGCTCCACAGTGTACTGTGCAACCGTTCGTGGCCTACTGGAGAGAGGACGGACAGCAGCGGCACCAGAGCTACTGCGTCATCTCAGATCATCCAAAGCATAACACAACCAGTGTCCACGCCTTCCAAAAAGCTCTGATCCCACGGCTCAAGGAAAAAGTCCCAGCACTGACCAAAATCAGGTACTTTTTGGACGGCTCATCAGCCCAATACAAAAACAGATTCAACTTTTTAAACCTCTGCCATCACAAAAATTATTTCGGAGTGGAGTGTGACTGGCAATTTTTTGCCACGTCACACGGCAAAGGGGCATGTGACGGCGTGGGAGGCACTGTGAAGAGGGCGACCGCTCTCGAGAGTCTCCGCCGGCCCACAAGTCACCAGATCACTGATGCAGCCGGGATGTTCGAATTTTTTAGTGAAAAATTCCAGACGACAGTGGTTTTCCTGTTCGTGACCACGGCGGAAGTCGAAGAAACTGCCGCGCGGCTGAGGCAGCGCTTCACCCGAGCCGTGCAGGTCAAGGGCACGCTTGGCCTGCACAGCTTCACGCCCGTTGACACTGAGACACTGCTGGTGTCGAAACTGACGGGGGGCGCGGGGCAGCTTGTCAAGTTATCCCGCAGAAAACGGGGAGCAAAACGAAAGTGAGCCTCTGGCTCGGAGCTGACTGAACGCATGAAGTCTCGCTGAAGTTTCCCATGACACAGCCTCGCCAGCTTCGATGTGTTCAGTGTGCATGGTGTATCCGTAAGTGTAATGTATGTGCAGTTTTCCAACAAACACGCCTAACGAATTTGTCAATTATCAGTATTTTCTGTTTCCTAGAATGTAGCGATGGGTATTGGACTAAAATAAAACATGAAAAATGACCAGGTGAATTTTAGCATCACACCAGGGGATGCCATAGACAGCACAGATCCTCGCGTTCTTCAGCCCGGACACAAGATGCGGGAGGAGGTCGTGGAGGGGGAGGGGGAAGGTGGGGTGGGGGGGACAGGGGCGGCGGAAGAGGGGGCAGTCCCCCCCCCAAATTCTGGGAGGGGACACAGGGCCAAGGGGAGCACTAGCGGAACCATCCCTTCCCCCCCCCTGGATCGGACATTCGATGTGTACCGGCGGGCCTCGGATATCGCTTCCCCTCCCCCCAGGATCGGACCTTTGATCGCTACCGGGGCAGTACTCCGCCAGAGACATGGCTTTGACCCCGGCCCAGGGGGCAAATCGCTTGCCCCGAGAATCGCTTGCCCCCCATCCAAAATTACCTTCCGCCGCCACTGGGTGGGGAGGGGTCTTGAAATGTAAGAACGAGCTTTGCATAGATAATGGAACTTGAAGCATTTGAATTTGATGCCATACGTATGTGCTACATATGCTATGCGCGGCGGCAGTGCGTGAAAAGCACAAATTTGCATGGCATGGCTGAAATAAAAAAATGGGTAAAAATATTTATAAAAAATACCTATCTCCAATTTTTTGCATGCCAGTTAGTAATGCCATAGGCAATATTTTCGGTCCAAAAAAACAACGTTTTTAACTGGCCACATATAAAAAATTGAACCAATTTTTGCCCACAAAATTTTTAAGAACAAAATTTCGAAATTTTCAAAAATGAGCTACACCACAACAATTCTTGTGATTTTACGATTCTAACAATATATAATTTCACTAGGTTACGTTCAGTTTTATGGGAGTTATGGCGTCCCAAAGAAACCTTATATTCGAACTTTTCAAAAACTGCCCGAGGCTATAACTCAAAACCCACTGCTCCGACAGACCTAAGACTTTCAGATTCGGAATCTGGGCACCTGATTACCCTGGGTGCCAATTTTCAAGAGAATCCGAGATGGTCGGGTGTTAATTTGCACCCATCACCTGTTGAATCGTGCTGGAATGCCCCAGCTGGGTTTGCCTCTGCGGTGGGGTGCCCGGGGCCATGCGGCGGTGACCTCAGGACGCCTTGGCAGTGGCGCCGCAGTTCGGCCCGGGACGCGATGGCGCGAGGCTATGGGTGTCTGCTGGAGACGACCAACCGCTGGACGCAGGCTAGACCGAGGTGGACTGGTCTGGCTCATCGGATCTTCCAGCTTCCTTCGTCAAGGTAAGTTCTGCGCTGTTCATGGCTTGCTGTGCCTGTTTTCTAAATTGTGTGGCGAATTTGTTATGCGTACTTTATTTGTCAGTATAATGGAGTCTAAGGAAAGTGTGCAGTCTCGTGTCCGGCCTGGGGTTTGTCGATGTCGGCACCTAAATTTTCTGGAGAGGGTTCTTTCGGCAGATCTGTGGCTGATCTAGACAATTACTATATTTACAGAATTCCGACGATGACATCAGGGCTCGTTTCTTTCCCCTGTGCTTGTCCGGGGTGGCACTGGACGCGTATTATTCGCTCCCGGCAGAACAAAAACGGTCTACTTGGGGCCTGGCTGTCGCGGAGCTGCGAGAACTGTTTGAACGGCCATGTGCGCTGGACGCGCACGCTCAACTAAAGCGATTACGTTTCGAGCCTAATGAGCCTCGAGGTATTTGTGATCGGATTCAAAAAGTTAGTGCGACAGGCATAGCCCGACCGTGACAGCGATGTGGTTTATTTCAACTCATTTCTGGGGACTCTGCCAGAGCGGTACCAAGCCGAGTTGATCGCACGCGGCGTGGATAATTTTGCGGACGCCATGGTCAAAACCCGTAACGTGATACGTGCTCACCCGACCACTTCCGTGGTCGGGTGAGTAGTCCGTCAGGCAGGTTGAGCAGGGGTGAAAAAATGCCGAAGCTGTCACCGACGAACCTGTGAGCTGTCTCAAATTATTTGCATATATGGTTCATAAAACAAGTTCCTCACACGCTTGCTTCGCCGTGTTGAAAAAGCATGTTTGAACCTCATTGCAGTTGATACATATTTCAGCTAGAAATTGGAGAGTAGCACTTGTTATGTTTCGAATCGTGAGTTTTGTCACCATCAAATCCACCAAATATTTTTTGGGGGCCGCCGCTGGAGGCGGTAATAACATACAAAGTAAAGCATACAAAGTTGTAAGTAAGCAAGTAGCATACAAAGTTCTTATAATATAGCATACAAAGTAACATTCAAAACAAAGAAAAAATATGTAACATAACCTAACCTAGCCTAACTTTCCATGCAATACAAATTATCTGTTAAAAATGGATAATTTGCAAACAATTATTTTCTTTAAAAAAAAATTGAAAAGCAAAAAACCTAACCAAATCTAGCTTAACCCAGCCTAAACTGTTTTTGAACAAAGAATACTTCAATATTTTTTTTTAATTGCCCATTTTTTCCAAAAACGCATCACTTACAACAAAAGCCTAACCTAACCTAACTTAACGAAAACTAACCCCTTTGTATGTTTTATGAAGTAGAATTTGTGCAAAGCTTGTCTTGTGGTTACCTTAAACTGCAATAATACTAGTTTGGTTAGGTTAGTTTTGGTTTCATAAGCTGGAAGTGTTAAAAAAACAATCAAATTATCAAAACAAGATTGGAAACTGTTTTTCTTTCAAAGCATATTATGTTGGGTTTCATTAGGTTGTGTTAAGTTTTTATAAGTTGGGTAATTTAAAGAAAACATATTGTTTGAAATTTTCCCGTTTCCTTCCTTGATTTTTGTATTCCAAGGGAGGTCGGGTTATGTTTAATTGTTATTTATATTTTTTAAGCATTCACTTTTTCACTGTTACCTGACTCAAAGCTTCTTTTTAGTGTTATTTTGCTTCCAAACTGAAAAACAAGCATTCGCACAGAAAATGGATGGTCCCATCATCTTGGTCACCTTCACAACTATTGCACTGAAAAAATAAGGTCCAAGAATAAAAAAAAACACCTTCCAAGCACAAATTTACCATGTTGTCTTGGCTGGCTTAAGGGTAACTGCATGAATACGAGTTCATCTAAAATTGCCAACATATTTGTCTAGGTGTCATGGATGGCAAAAATGTTGCTGAATTCCAATTGGCCACAAATAACCGTTAGGCGTCAGACGCAATGTTACTGCGGACATCGAGGGGATCTCCAGTAAAGAAAGAAAACAGGTGCCATTCAAGAACTCTGAAACATGCGCCCCCGACAAGCGGTCCCGGATGCTCACTAGTGTGTGCGCGAAGAATATAGTTACGATTTGTGAGACTCTGTCTCCATAAAATATGATGCGAAGTGCATTTATGAAAGTTAGCTTGCCTTCAGAAGTCAATTTTATAGCCACTTGCAGTGACCTATTGCGCATATTGTTACTTTCCGTATTTCCTTTTTGAACTATTTTCTACCATAGGCGGCCGGCCGCCGGCCGCCTCCGGCCCGTCACCAACCGCCCGCCATTCTAACATGGCGGGGCGCGGGATTCCTATTCCCTGAATGTTAATGGGCCCCAACGCCAAAGTTACAGGCACATTTTCATATTTGAAACGATAGACGATGTGCCTGGCATGAGTTCCGCCACCATTAGAGTTGAGGCCGACAGATTTTGGCGAAATTGTTTAAGAACATTACGCTTATGGGCGTTGAAGGGAAAGAATGCATCTACAACCGTGAATTTCTCCTACACCATTTTGGCGTGTCAGAGCCGATGTTGCTTAGTATTGTTGAAGGGCGGAACTTTACTTTCTATCGTGCCACCGCTCGGCGGCCCTACGGATCCTCTAGGCAGCAACCGTCGGCGCTTGACATGCATCGAGCCATGCCAGAACGTCAATAATGTCACAAAGCTTCATGTCTAAAGGTAGAAAGTGACAGGGTTAGACATCTATAAAAGTAGTCAAGTATGGCATCAGAGGGCAGCTGATTTTATGCCGGTTTATTTGAGACCATTGGAAATTAATTCGCTAATGTAGAACATCTGCTATACAATTAAAAGTAATACAATGTGATAATTTGAGACACAAATCCTGGAATTGAGTGCAAAAATACCAGGGGTAGATATCTATAAAAGTAGTCTAGTATGGCATCATAAGACAGCGGATGTTATGCCTGTTTATTTAAGACCATTGGAAATTAATTCGGTAATGTAGAACATCTGATATACAATATAAAGTGATACAATGTGATAATTTGGGACACAAATTCTGGAATTGAGTGCAAAAGTGACAGGGTTAAACCTTCATGGAAGTTATTCAAGATGATATAAAAATGTAGCACGTTCGATTTTCGTTTAGTTAAGAACATTGGAAATTGTCAGGACGTCACACAGAAGATGTATGACACGTGTTTATCACAAGATGTTGAGTGGCCAATTGCTCCCATTTCACTTTAAGGGCAAAGTGACGGGGTGAAATGATTTGATAATAAAACGAACTACACATCATAAGAGAGCTTGTTTCAATGTTGTTAAAATTGGACCATTGGAAATTACTTGCACCTCGTCTAGAAACCAGAATATAGCATTAGTAAAAGCAAGCCCACTCTGGTGGTGTTCCTTCACAAACCGACCACCAGAGCGGCGCCACCGGTATTATGTCCGCTTATGACGCCGAACGCAATGATGCAGTTGTGAAGGATGTGATAACAATACACAATACCTTTTGTCGTTACAGCAGCACACAAATATTATGATTTAGTAGGAATACACATAACAAGCGCTTTCGGCCCTTGCTCCGCTGCGGCAAGATAAATTTTGGTTCGAAAAACGTATTCGTTGCGATTCATTTGATGTTGGATTCATGTGAATCGGTCTAATGGTTCGACAGCTATGCCTATTTTAGTGTAACATTGGTTCTTTTCTCATCATTCATTCATACATCAAGCGAAGTCCCGTATGCTTCGCTGAGCGAAAGACTGCAAGCGCCTTCGGCCCTTGCTTCGCTGCGTTAAGACAAACAATTTGAAACTCGGCACAGCTCATCACACATCGATTGTCTGTCGCGTGTGAAAATTTCAAGCACGTGCGACCCATCGTCGAACCTACACAGGATGGCACTCGACGCAAGGACAAAAGACGACAGACAGACGGACAGACAAACAAACAAACAAACGTTAATTGCCATACCCCATCAATTGCCAAACCCCATCAATTACCATACCCCGTCAATTGCCATACCCCGTCAATTGCCATACCCCGTCAATCGTCGGACCCGTCAATTGCCATACCCCGTCAATTGCCATACCCCGTCAATTGCCATACCCCGTCAATTGCCATACCCCGTCAATTGCCATACCCCGTCAATTGCCATACCCCGTCAATTGCCATACCCCAATTGCCATACCCCGTCAATTGCCATACCCCGTCAATTGCCATACCCGTCAATTGCCATACCCCGTCAATTGCCATACCCCGTCAATTGCCATACCCGCCTATGTCAATTGCCATACCCGTCAATTGCCATACCCCGTCAATTGCCATACCCCGTCAATTGCCATACCCCGTCAATTGCCATACCCCGTCAATTGCCATACCCCGTCAATTGCCATACCGTCAATTGCCATACCCGTCAATTGCCGTCAAATTGCCATACCCCGTCAATTGCCATACCCCGTCAATTGCCATACCCCGTCAATTGCCATACCCCGTCAATTGCCATACCCTGTCAATTGCCATACCCTCGTCAATTGCCATACCCCGTCAATTGCCATCAATTGCCATACCCGTCAATTGCCACCCCGTCAATTGCCATACCTCAATTGCCATACCCTGTCAATTGCATTGCCATACCCTGCCATACCCCGTCAATTGCCATACCCCGTCAATTGCCATACCCCTGTCAATTGCCATACCCCGTCAATTGCCATACCCCGTCAATTGCCATACCCCGTCAATTGCCATACCCGTCAATTGCCATACCCCGTCAATTGCCATACCCCGTCAATTGCCATACCCCGTCAATTGCCATACCCCGTCAATTGCCATACCCCGTCAATTGCCATACCCCGTCAATTGCCATACCCCGTCAATTGCCATACCCGTCAATTGCCATACCCCGTCAATTGCCATACCCCGTCAATTGCCATACCCCGTCAATTGCCATACCCCGTCAATTGCCATACCCCGTCAATTGCCATTGCCATACCCCGTCAATTGCCATACCCCGTCAATTGCCATACCCCGTCAATTGCCATACCCCGTCAATTGCCATACCCCGTCAATTGCCATACCCCGTCAATTGCCATACCCCCATACCCCGTCAATTGCCATACCCCATACGTCAATTGCCATACCCCGTCAATTGTCAATTGCCATACCCGTCAATTGCCATACCCCGTCAATTGCCATACCCCGTCAATTGCCAACCCCGTCAATTGCCACACCCGTCAATTGCCATACCCCGTCAATTGCCATACCCCGTCAATTGCCATACCCCGTCAATTGCCATACCCCGTCAATTGCCATACCCCGTCAATTGCCATACCCCGTCAATTGCCATACCCCGTCAATTGCCATACCCCGTCAATTGCCATACCCCGTCAATTGCCATACCCCGTCAATTGCCATACCCCGTCAATTGCCATACCCCGTCAATTGCCATACCCCGTCAATTGCCATACCCCGTCAATTGCCATACCCCGTCAATTGCCATACCCCGTCAATTGCCATACCCCGTCAATTGCCATACCCCGTCAATTGCCATACCCCGTCAATTGCCATACCCGTCAATTGCCATACCCCAGTCAATTGCCATACTCAGTCAATTGCCATACCCCGTCAATTGCCATACCCCGTCAATTGCCATACCCCGTCAATTGCCATACCCCGTCAATTGCCATACCCCGTCAATTGCCATACCCCGTCAATTGCCATACCCCGTCAATTGCCGTACCCTCGAATTGCCATACCCCGTCAATTGCCATACCCCGTCAATTGCCATACCCCGTCAATTGCCATACCCCGTCAATTGCCATACCCCGTCAATTGCCATACCCCGTCAATTGCCATACCCCGTCAATTGCCATACCCCGTCAATTGCCATACCCCGTCAATTGGCATAACCCGTCAATTGACATAACCAGTTAATTGCCGAACCCCGTCAATTGCCGGACCCCGTCAATTGCCAAACCCGTCAATTCCCATACCCGTCAATTCCCATACCCCGTCAATTCCCATACCCCGTCAATTGCCATACCCCGTCAATTGCCATACCCCATACCCCGTCAATTGCCATACCCCGTCAATTGCCATACCCCGTCAATTGCCATACCCCGTCAATTGCCATACCCCGTCAATTGCCATACCCCGTCAATTGCCATACCCCGTCAATTGCCATACCCGTCAATTGCCATACCCCGTCACCGTCAATTGCCATACCCCGTCAATTGCCATACCCCGTCAATTGCCATACCCCGTCAATTGCCATACCCCGTCAATTGCCATACCCGTCAATTGCCATACCCCGTCAATTGCCATACCCCATCAATTGCCATACCCCGTCAATTGCCATACCCGCAAGTCAATTGCCATAACCCATCAATTGCCATACCCCGTCAATTGCCATACCCCGTCAATTGCCATACCCCGTCAATTGCCATACCCCGTCAATTGCCATACCCCGTCAATTGCCATACCCCGTCAATTGCCATACCCCGTCAATTGCCATACCCCGTCAATTGCCATACCCCGTCAATTGCCATACCCCGTCAATTGCCATACCCCGTCAATTGCCATACCCCGTCAATTGCCATACCCCGTCAATTGCCATACCCCGTCAATTGCCATACCCCGTCAATTGCCATACCCCGTCAATTGCCCGTCATACCATACCCGTCAATTGCCATACCCCGTCAATTGCCATACCCCGTCAATTGCCATACCCCGCAATTGCCATACCCCGTCAATTGCCATACCCCAATTGCCATACCCCGTCAATTGCCATACCCCGTCAATTGCCATACCCGTCAATTGCCATACCCCGTCAATTGCCATACCCCGTCAATTGCCATACCCCGTCAATTGCCATACCCCGTCAATTGCCCCGTCAATTGCCATACCCCCGTCAATTGCCATACCCCAATTGCATACCCCGTCAATTGCCATACCCCGTCAATTGCCATACCCAATTGCCATACCCCGTCAATTGCCATACCCCAGTCAATTGCCATACCCAGCAATTGCCATACCCCGTCAATTGCCATACCCCGTCAATTGCCATACCCCGTCAATTGCCATACCCGTCAATTGCCATACCCCGTCCATACCCCGTCAATTGCCATACCCCGTCAATTGCCATACCCCGTCAATTGCCATACCCCGTCAATTGCCATACCCCGTCAATTGCCATACCCCGTCAAATGCCATACCCCGTCAATTGCCGGACCCCGTCAATTGCCATACCCCGTCAATTGCCATACCCCGTCAATTGCCATACCCCGTCAATTGCCATACCCCGTCAATTGCCATACCCCGTCAATTGCCATACCCCGTCAATTGCCATACCCGTCAATTGCCATACCCCGTCAATGCCAATTGCCATACCCCGTCAATTGCCATACCCCAGTCAATTGCCATACCCCGTCAATTGCCATAACCCGTCAATTGCCATACCCCGTCAATTGCCATACCCCGTCAATTGCCATACCCGTCACATGCCATACCCGTCAATTGCCATACCCCGTCAATTGCCACATACCCCGTCAATTGCCATACCCCGTCAATTACCGACATGCCCCCGTCAATTGCCGTACCGGTGCAATTGCCGGACGGTGACCCCGTCAATTGCTAAACCTCGTCAATTGCCATAACCCGTGAATTGCCATACCCAGTCAATTGTGTGGCCCGTCAGTTTCCATACCCGTCAATTGCCATACCCTCAATTGCCATACCCCGTCAATTGCCATACCCTCAATTGCCATACCCCGTCAATTGCCATAGGCCATACGCCGTGAAATGCCTTACGCCGTCAAATGCCGTCAAATGCGAAAAGAGAAAATGACATTTGCAGGCATGTCGGTGAAAGGTCATTAATGATGTTAAATATAACTGGTGATATGCAGCTCACCTGTGGCAATCCATTGTTCATAACATAACATAACAATATATATATATATATATATATATATATATATATATATATATATATATATATATATATATATGTATGGTGTGTGTTGTGTTGTGGAATGGTGATGTACAGCGTGTATGTACCATCGTGCGTCAAATGCATGTGTCCAGAGGAAGGAGGTGGTGTGAAAGTTTTGTCCGGTGATCTTTCAAAATCGAAGTATTTGTTTGACGCAATTGCTGTGTGACGTGCTCTCAAACTGACGAAGCTTTAAAATAAAGAGAAACGTCTTTATCAGCTGATGTTAAGTTAACTAATAGTACAGAGAGATAGCTGAATATTGATATATATATATATATATATATATATAATATATAAAGTGGCACAATGATAAATACTATATTTTCACCAACAAGCACATCACCAACGTTTCGGCCAAAGGCCTTCTTCAGGGTGACACAATTACCAAATCTAACAACTTTAAGCAAGCAATCACGCACTCGAATTCCTGTGCTCAAAACGTGACGCGCATCGCAGCCTCTCGCTGGGCTGACGAACAATATAGTGCGAAACACTGCGTCAATGACGAAGGGCGACACAACGGAATACACAAAGCCATGGATGGCACTCGAGAATGCCAGATCCCATATCACTCGCATCGCGCTGTGTGTGTGTGTGTGTATGTTTGTGTGTGTAGGTGTTGGTTAAACTCTCTAGCCCGGGTCCGATGCCCGCTGCACCTCCACCACATCGTCCCGCACCAGATACGCTATCACGCTGGCAAGCTTAACAAATCCAGGTGAACTATTGATGCAATCCTCGGTATCGATAAATGCGGCCTCTACAGCCTTCCTCCTAAACTTGTCCTTTAATTGGGTTATTTCATAGGCACCATCATCAAGTCATAAAGTCATAAAGTGCTAAGGCTTAATAAGAGCCACAGGGGCCCATCTGGGTTAAGCTTATCTGGAAAAGGTACTAGAAATGTACATACTCTCACCCCAATCAATCCATTACTTCAAGTTCCTAGGAAGCTCTATATCGCAGCCTATCTAGCACCAATTCACTTGCTATTGCATAACACTCCCATTGTGCTACTGTAGCGGGCCGCAACAGCGGGTTCGGCGAGCTAAGAGTGATGGCCAAAGCAGTGCGCCACGTTTACAGTCATGGCCCAAACGCTGCGCCACATTTGCCGTCATGGCCCAAACGCCGCTCCACATTCGCCCCGTCGGGGCGGCACGCAACGCGTCATTACTCACCGCCCCCTCGCCGTAGCTAGCGGCGAGCTGACGCATGCGCAGGAGAAAACTAACACAGCTGTTGGGAAGTGTGACGCCGACGCGGCCGCAATACTAACGCGTTTGTATGTGACACTATATAGTCTACCGCCTTTCCGCGATCTCTCTGTATCACATCCCGAAGGAAGGTGCTGAATTCACTGCTAGGTACACCCTATGTAAAGTTATAAAGCGTTTAGACTTAATAAGAGACCCAAGGGCCCATCCAGTTAAGTCTGTAAATGGAAGATAATATAAGCCTGGTAAAAAGACCCTCCCAACCATCGCACATCCTGAAGAACCAGTCCTGTAATATCCCACACACCTATCAATGCCTATCTACCCTAGCTTTCCAGCCCTATTCCCCTGATCTCTCTTAACACATGTGGATTGAATACCTTATCAATAATTTCCAAACTGCATCCATGCCTGCTTAAAGGGGTCTGTGCCGTGCACACTTAGTTAACATACATCTCACTCCATCCATCACAAATTAGAACTCAAAAACAAGATTTTCCTGTCTAAAAAATTGATCCACCCTACTTTTAAATACATTCAATGAGGAACTCCCCACAACATCAGCAGGCAGCCCATTCCACTGATCAACAACCTTTTGACTGAAGACCTGTTGTCGCTTAACTGTCCTACACCTCAACTTGTCCAACATGAATTGATGACCCCTATGTGATACTCTAAACTGAAGAGCGCCATTTAAATTGACCTGATCTAGTCCTTTAAACAATTTGGTACATTTCAATCATGTCCCCCTTAATCTCCTATGCTTGAGTGAGTACATATCTAATGCCACAAGCCTTTCTCCATATTCTACGTTACCTATTCCACTGATGAGTCTAGTTGCTTTGCGCTGCACTCTCTCTAACTTGTCTATCTTTTTGTAGGTAGGGGTTCCAAGCTTGTACAGAATATTGCAAGTGGGGTCGCACGTATGCTAAGTACAGTTTTTTCATGACTTCCTTGCTCTTATTCATCACACTTCTATTAATGAGTCCCAGCATTCTGAGTGCCCTGTTCCTAGCTGAGCTACATTGCTTTTCTGCTTTAAGGTCTTTTGAAGCCAGCACACCTAAGTCCCTTTCCTCTTCAATAACATCCAGTTCCCTCCCTCCCATTGTATATCTGAAAGTCTGACCTCCAGACCCCAGATGCATAACCTTACACTTGTCATAGTTGAAAGACATCTGCCATTGATCAGCCCACTTTTTAGGTCCTCCAAGTCTAGTTGAATATTTCTAGATTGATCACAACTGTTTGCCACCCCTACCAGCTTGATGTCATCCACACATTTGAACACTATTCCTCAGCCCTACCTCAATGTTATTCACAAAGGTGATAAAGAGAATTGGCCCTAGAACAGAGCCCTGTGGTACTCCACTCAGAACATACTTCCAATCAGATTTAACATCCATTTAACATTACCCTTTGTTTTCTTCCCCTCAACCATGCTTCAATCCAACCTATAATTTTTCCAACAATCCCATGTTGCTGTAGTTGATTAATTAGCCTCCCATGTGGAACTTTATCAAAAGCTTTGCTAAAGTCCAAGTACACAACATCTATCCTACTTTGATTGTCTACTTCTTTTGTAACATACTCCATGAACTCCAAAAGGTTAGTTAAACAAGACCTTCGAGATCGAAATCAATGTTGAGTATCCCTTAAAAGATTGTGCCTATCAAGATGAATCTGAACATTCTGTTTAACCAGATTTTCTAGTACCTTGCAAACTATTGAGGTCAAACTGACTGGCCTGTAGTTCCCTACACACTTCATACTTCCCTTTTTGAAAATTGGTACTACATTTGCATTTCTCCAATCTTCAGGCATTTCAGAATATTCCATAGACCGCCTGAAAATTATATCTAGGGGAACTGCTAAAGCTTTAGCACACTCTACTAAAACCCTAGCATATATATCATCTGGTCCAGAAGCTTTATTAGGTTTTATATTCTGCAACAGCTTTTCTACAGCTTCTGTAGTTATTGTAAGATACTCCAGCCTATCACCTGTCATGGCATACGATTCAGTTGTTTCTATTCTACCAGAATTCTCTTTAGTAAAGACTGATGAGAATTGCTTGCTTAGAGATTCCACAATATCACAATCTTCAACCACAAATTGTCAGCTAAATTCACCATCCCATCGCGGAAGGTGCCCCTCCTTCTCCCCGTGAACTACCAAAGCGCTCGACATCCTGTGATATTTAAGATCGGCCCTGTGTTCCTGGACACGTTGTTGAAGAGTCTCACGAATATAAGCCTTTCCACACCCACTGCATGGGATCCTGTATACCACAGAGCTTAGTAGCCAGGGGACCGATATCCAAACCTAGTGAGAGCAGACGTCGTTCCGGCAGAGAGCAGACGAACTGCTGTTGGCGCCGGAGCCAGTTTGTCTAATGCTGGTCCCTTTTCGACTGGTGCTGCCACCTTTTTGACTGGTGCTGCCATCTGCTGCGTGCAGCGCGGGACGGCTCCGCCATCCGCTGCTGCGGCGCCGAGATCGAGCGCGACCCCAGCCTGCTGCACCCCGAGTGCATGCCGCTGCTGGTCAGCACCGACGACCCCGTGTTCGCCGTCAACGTCAGCTGTCTGGACTTCGTGCGGTCGGCGCCGGCGTCGCTCTGCTCGTACGGTCAGTCGGCTGTGGCGCCCGTTTGTTAGTTTGTTCATTGGGTGATTCACGACTCACTTTATGCACATTCACGGCTAATGGCGACGCCCGCACTTTCGCCGGTGGGCCGCGGGATTTGGAAATGTCCCGAGTGGTGCGAGTGTTGAACCCAGGACCTTTGGTGTCCAGAGCTCAACACCTTAACCACTCGGCCATCCCCGCCCCCCGCTGTGGTGCTCGCGGAGCCCCAGCAGCCCACCGGCCAACAGTTACTACAGTTCGTCACGCTCTCGACCTGAGGAGTCGCCGCTTCGAGACGTGGCGCGTGCCTGACCTGTGCTGACGTCGGGTTGCGATAGCGGGTTATGACTGAGTGGGTTGCGGTAAAAGATTCGACATGCGGTTACAGGCATGTAATACGGTTGGGCGTGATCGCAGGGTCGCGGGTTCAAACCCCACTACCGGCCTGAGTGCCGAGTTCACCCGCGACCAATGGGCGCGAGAGGTTGGCGATGCCGCGTGACTTAGGAGGCGAATGCGCTGTAAAAGAGCCCAAAGTTTTTGTTGCCAATGGACGACGGAAATTCTTGGCCCCTCCTTGCCTGAAGCGAGCGCTAATATCTCTCAAATCACATGAAGGTTTTGGCATCCCTATCCAAATGCTTGTACATCTTTCAACAGGATTTAGCACTCTGAGCTTTGAACTAAGCTCCACATGTCTGAACGTTCCCTGTGCTTTCCGGTCCGGAAATACTCCAGAGCAATCCATGCAAATTCGGGTTTATAACACACATGTAAACTGGTACGGCACTTCAGTAGTGACTGAACGAAGCTTTTCCGGACCATTGACGGCACGCTAAAATCGCGGTGAAAGTTCACCTACTGGACTGCAATTTTGTGATCGAGTGATACATTGAGTAGATTCAGCCTGGGAGAATATCTTCCGTCCACCCGGATCCATCAGCACCAGGTGATCTCAATATATCGGACTACATGCGCCCCAAAACACAAAGAATCGACCGATGAACGCCAGGCCATTAAATCATGTTTATTTGTCATGCACATGCTACTAGTATACCATCACATGAGATGTTCACCTATCATGTGACAGGAAAAATATCAATCTTGCTTTCGGTCGCTTGTACCTCCCCTTCGTGTCGCTAGGTCCACGTTAGCAGATGTCGAACCAGATCACGTCCTTCATCGACGGCT
>JAOTOM010005156.1:447500-555000 GCA_034440615.1 Ashinkailepas kermadecensis | reverse complement strand
CGGGGCGCAAGAACGATTTCTATGTTATATTGGTAAGACGGTGGCCGTTTGAGTGCTACTTATCTTTTAATCCCTATCACACGGTGAAGACACTCGCGAATTTCACGGCGCATTTTGCATTAATCATCTTGCATGCTGAGAACAAAAACATTACGAACACCTTAACGACCATGTATCGGGGTAAGATTTTCGCCTTCGTGAATTGAGTCGCGAGAACTATTTTGGGTGTGAGCTACCAGCGTGCACCCAGTGGCGTCGCCACGAAATGCAAAGATATGAAATGCTGCGAAAAGTCGATTGATTAAATTCGATCATTAGTTTCCTACTTCTCACATTTTCTGGTAGTTATGAAATGCGGTTTCCGCTGAGCTTTGATGCACTTCATATCTTTGCTGCTATCCTCCCAGATTGGATACCGAACCGAGGCCAAGCCTCAGCGTTCTTTTGTGGACCCGTTGCGTCTTTCTTGGTCTATGATTGTGCATTGTGGCTCCAATCCATTTTTGTTAGGGGCCTAAAGCACTTTCGAACCCCCTGCTCGTTTTAGGGTTTGTTGCATTTTTGTGCACCGAGGATTTTTTTGACGTGTCGGGGCGTTTTCGAAGATCCCGATGTGTTTATTTAGCGCCCGGTCTTTTTGTTTGTTTTGGAACCATGTTGCCTTTTGCGGCCCCAGCCACCTTTTCAGGCTATTGTGCGTTAGCATGACCCCTGTGTGCCTTGAGAGCTTCCGGTGTATTTTTTATACCTCCCGGTATATATATTTATGGCTGCAACGCATGTGTTAAGGCCCTGTTGTTTTTGTGAGACTGTGCGCTTTGGAGGGCCAGTTGTATTTTCTGCCCCCGCTGTGCTCTTAGGGTCCCAATGTGTTTATTTTGGGCTTCTGACGCACACTTGTGGGGCCCAAGTACAATTTTGGGGCTTCGGTACGATGTTTCTAGGTCCCAGAGCGGCTTATCGCGCCCAGTCGCGTGGTTCCGGAGACCCAACCCCAGTTTTCTTGGCTCAATACGATTTTGTGAAATTTTTCTGATATTTTTTAAAGTCCGCATCCCGGCCTGATTTCTCGAATCCTTCGCGCCATGTTTTTGTATCCCACCTCGATTGTTCGAGATCCGGTTTGTTTTTCGGTGCCGTACGCAATTTGTGAAGGCATGTGATAATATGTTCGGTGCTCCAGAGCAATTTTTTTTTACCTGGGCATTTAGTTGTTGGAATCCATCCTTATTTTGGAGGGCTCCAGCTTGATTTTTTTCGGATACCGATCCGGTGTTTGTGGTCACACTGTGCTTACGTGTGGCCCTAGACGGCAATTTTTTAGAGCCTCGATGGGACTACCGATGGGAATTGTGGGTCCCGAGCGCGATATTTGGGGGGCCCGGTTCGAGTTTGTGCGACGCGTTGTATTTGGCTGTGGCCCCAACGCGATTTTGGCGGTTCCTGTCGCAATTTTTCGGGCCTCGGAGCGAGTTTCCCGGGGCTAGCCGTATTTATTTGGAGACCCATACGCGAATTCTGGTGGACCGACGCGAATTTTGGTGGCCCCAGCGCGATTTTTGAGGCCCCGACACGATTCTTGGGAGCTTATCCCTCTCAGGATGGAGGGGGCATTTGACCCTTTGATATAGCACTGCGGCCACTGAAGGAGTTTTTTTTTGTCCCAGAGTGACATTCCGGTTAAGATTGATTTTTAGGGCAGCTGCAACTTTTGGGGCCCCGGCGCGACCTTCTGGGCCTCCAGTGTGATTTTCAAGGGCTGCGACGCGACTTTTTTTTAGTCCAATGTGATCTTTTGGGCCCCGACGTCATTTTCTTGGATCCCTAGCGCGAGCTGTAGCGCCCTCGACACTTTTTGGGGGTCCAATGCGTTTTGGAGGCTTTTGGCGTCATTGTTGGGCCCCCAGAGTGATTATCCATGTCCGGATTGGTTTTCGTTGCTCCGGCTTCATTTGTTTTGGTCCCAATGAGACTGTTGGGGCACGGTACGACCTGTCGTGCCCCTGGCATGATTTTCGTGGTCCGGGCGTTAATTTTTGGTACCCCAGGCTCAGCGTAATTTGCGGGGGCCCCGGCCGGATCTTTTGGGGTCCATATCGTGATTTTAAAATATCCAGACACGACTCTTACTATTTCTTAGGGGTTTCTTCTTGCAAATTATAAGCCTCCTGTCGCGTCTTAAGGGTCTTGTCTCATTTCCTAGATCCTTTTTACCGGTTTTCGATGTCTCCTTGTGTGTCCTACCCTCCTTCATATTCAATGGTCCTCCTCTCCCGTCTTGGAGGGCCTCCTCTTGCATTCTGGGGCCCCTTTAACGTGGCATGGGGCTTCCTCTCACCTTCGAGGGGCATTCTCTGCCAAATTAGGGGCCTCCTGCCACGCCTCGTGTGGCTCCTCCTTTATCCTGGAAAAACCTTACCCGTCTTGAGGGATCTTCAATTTTGGAAACCTCACCTCCTTCCATACCTGCTACCACTCCCATCTTAAGGGCCTCCTCTCATTTCCTGGGAACTCTTTCCGGTCTTCGGGGCCTCATTTGGTCCTGGAGACCTACTCCTTCTTGAGGGACTCCTCCCGAGTCCGGCAGGTACCTCATGTTTCTTCTAGAGGCCTTCTTTTTTTTCTTCAAATTATGGGCCTCCTCTCACGTCTTGGGGGCCTCCTGCTGTGCGTTCTCCTGCTCTGCGCTCTGGATTCGATCTTTACCCATCTTAGGGTTGGTCTCTTATCTCCTCGTGGACTCCTCTTCTCTCCCAGGCGCCTCCTCTGCCAAATTACTGGCAACCTTTCCTATCTTAGTGGCCTTGTTATTTCCCGTGGACCTTCTTAGCCGTCTTCGAGCCTTCTTTTCCGCCTGGGAGCCATCTCTCTTATCCAATGGCCTTTCTCTCCTATTTTAGGGGCCTCCTCGTTCATCATGGAACGAGGAGGCCCATTTCCAATCTTGTGTCGTTCTCTTCCGAATTAGGTGCCTCCTGCCACGTCTCTGGATCATCCTTTTCTATCTCTGTGGATCCTCACCCGTTTGGGGCCTGCTTTTGGGTCCCCGAAACCTCATCTCATATCCAATGGCTTCCTTTTCCGTCTAAGGGCCTCCTCTCATATTCTGGAGCCTCCTTTCCGGTGTTGGGGCCTCCTTTGCATTCCTGGTTGCCTCCGTGCCATTTTTGACACTCTCTTGATTTCTGGGGACTCCTACCCTCTCCTAGGTGACTCCTTTTTCAAATTAGGGGCCTCCTTATCTGTGTTTGGAGCCTCATTACCCTCTTAGCAGGGTGCTTTTGCGTCCTAGTCCTAGATCTTCTCTTCCAGGTTCCTCCTCTTCCAAAATATGGGCCTCATCTGGCTGGTCTCGGTGACCTTCTCTCATTCCTGCGGAGACCTTCTTACCCGTCTTGGGACCCCTATTGCGTCCGGAGAAATATCACCTATCAGGTCTTAATTTTATATTGCAGGGGCATCATCTTCCGTCTTGGGGGCCTCGTTTTCCAACTTAAGAATATCCTGCCACCCATCGGAAGCTTTTTCGTCTAACCTGGGTGGCTTCTTGTCCGTCTCGGTGGCATCCTTTCAGTCCTGAGGGCCTCCTTTTCGTGCTGGGGTCTCCTTTTCGTCCTGGGGCCTCCTTTTCGTCCCGGGGGCTACCTTCCAATCTCTGTTCTACGTCCAAGAGGCCTCCTTTTCGTCCTGGGGGCTACCTTTCAATCTCTGTTCTACGTCCAAGAGGCCTCCTTTTCGTCCTTGTGCGCATCCTTTTCGTTCTGGGGGCCTCCTTTTCGTCCTGGGCCCCTTTTAGTCCTGGGGCCTCCTCCCAATCTCTGTTCTACGTCTTGGGGGTCCTTTCGTTCTGGGTCCTCCTTTTCGTCCTGGGGGCCTCCTTTTCGTCCTGGGGGCCACCTCACAATCTCTGTTATACGTCTTAGGGCATCCTTTTCGTCCTGGGGGCCTCATCCCAATCTCTGTTCTACGTCTTGGGGGCATCCTTTCCGTCCTTTGGTGCATCCTTTTCGTCCTGGGGTTGGTTGGTTGGTTGTTGGAGTTTGGGGGCGCATCGACTGCGTCTTTCGTCCTGGGGGCCTCCTCCCAATCTCTGCTCTACGTCGTGGGGCCTCCTTTTCGTCCTTGGGTGCATCCTATTCGTTCTGGGGGCCTCCTTTTAGTCCTGGGGGCCTCCTTTTATTCCTGGGGGCCTCCTCCCAATCTCTGTTCTACGTCTTGGGGGTCTCATTTGCGTCCTGGGGGCATCCTTTTCGTCCTGGGGGCCTCCTTTTCGTCATGGGGGCCACCTCCCAATCTCTGTTCTACGTCTTAGGGGCCTCCTTTTCATCCTGGGGGCCTCCTTTTCGTCCTGGGGGCCTCCTTTTCGTCCTGGGGACCTCATCCCAATCTCTGTTCTACGTCTTGGGGGCCTCCTTTTCGTCCTTGGGTGTATCCTTTTCGTTCTGGGGTCTCCTTTTCGTCCTGGGGGCCTCCTTTTCGTCCTGGGGGCCCCCTCCCGATCTCTGTTCTACGTCTTGGGGCCTCCTTTTCGTCCTGGGGCCTCCTTTTCGTCCCGGGGGGCCTCCTTTTCGTCCTGGGGGCCTCCTCCCAATCTCTGTTCTACGTCGTGGGGCCTCCTTTTCGTCCTTGGGTGCATCCTATTCGTTCTGGGGGCCTCCTTTTAGTCCTGGGGGCCTCCTTTATTCCTGGGGGCCTCCTCCCAATCTCTGTTCTACGTCTTGGGGGCCTCATTTGCGTCCTGGGGGCATCCTTTTCGTCCTGGGGGCCTCCCTTTCGTCCTGGGGGCCACCTCACAATCTCTGTTCTACGTCTTAGGGGTCTCCTTTTCGTCCTGGGGGCCTCCTTTTCGTCCTTGGGGCCTCCTTTTCGTCCTGGGGTCCTCCTTTTCGTCCTGGGGTCCTCCTTTTCGTCATGGGGGGCCACCTCCCAATCTCTGTTCTACGTCTTAGGGGCCTCCTTTTCATCCTGGGGGCCTCCTTTTCGTCCTGGGGGCCTCCTTTTCGTCCTGGGGACCTCATCCCAATCTCTGTTCTACGTCTTGGGGGCCTCCTTTTCGTCCTTGGGTGTATTCTTTTCGTTCTGGGGGTCTCGTTTTCGTCCTGGAGGCCTCCTTTTCGTCCTGGGGGCCCTCCCAATCTCTGTTCTACGTCTTGGGGCCTCCTTTTCGTCCTGGGCCTCCTTTTCGTCCCGGGGGCCTCCTTTTCGTCCTGGGGGGCCTCCTCCCAATCTCTGTTCTACGTCTTGGGACCTTCTTTTCGTCATGGGGCCTCATTTTCGTCATGGGACCTCCTTTTCGTCCTGGGGGCCTCCTCCCAATCTCTGTTCTACGTCTCTTATAGATACCTGATTATATTTCCTGGGGGCCTCGTCAGTCTTGAGGCCTCATTGACAGCATGATCTTCTGTCCCGTCGGCCCCCTTGCTCACCTTTTTTGCTGTGCATTTGCGGATAGGGGCCTCCTCAAATTTCAGGGGGCGCGGCGCCCCCCCAGTTTCACGGCAGGGGGGGCGACTGCCCCCCCCCTCGCCCCCCGGTGGCGACGCCCTTGCGTGCACCGAATTGCTATGACCATGTATGAACTTCAGAGCACGAGATTGGAGTACGTTATCTTCCTGAAGTTTCCAAGCTTTCCAGATGTGATTGAAGGCCACCAAACAAGCGTCCAGATGTGATCCAGATTACAGAGACCTAGCGCTGGTGACGCCCATGCATAGACACGGCTGTGACTGTTCTACCAATCGTAAACAGTTCCCCTGAAGCTCCTCCGTTCCCCGTATATATTTGCTAAATGTTTGCCAAACTATAGGACACGCACATAGTCGACACATCTGCATATACATACTAACCGATAGCCTGGGTCAGGTGCAATAGCGTAGTAATTATAGATCAATTAACCACCCCCTTAGGTGTGAAAATTTTGTTCTTGTCATGGTAATTGTCCACCTTGCGACTGAAGCATGCTACCACGAAATGTGCACCCTTGACCTCTATGAAATAAAACCTGACTAGCCTACCAGTATGTCACACCAAGGCTAAATTCATGTCACTATTTCTCATGATATTTGCATGGTGGTTTTTGTTGTGCAAACAAAAAAAATACCAAAAACTGGCTCCTTTGCAGCCCAACAACGGCAGCATTTGCATTTGCCGATAACAGTGTAAAAAGCAGTCAAAAACACGTGGAAAGCGTGGAAAGGCGAGATAGAAGCATCAAAAGTTGCTAAAAAGGCAGCTTTTTCATATTAAAATTACAAATATTAAAATAAGCTGCCGAAAACTAGAAATCTGCCAGGAACAGCATTGGCTCTTTTACAGCCCAATAACAGTATGCATGACGCCCGCATAGTTGTATAATTGGTCAGCGAAACATAGTCTCATGTATGTAAGTACATGTCACTGAGCATGCTTTTTGCGTGCTAGTGGCTGCTATTTTTATCTGACTATACTCCTGAGTAATCCTGCAAAGGTAAGTAAGCACTCCTCCCCTTTTATGGGATCGGGCACATTTTCAGTGCGCCAGGCTTCTGAGGTTACGAGGTGTGCATGCGTACAATATAACATTCAGTTATTTAGTAAAATACATCGATTTCATGCTGAAGATATAGCGGTTTGATGATGCATGATCGTTTCGTGCCGCATTATCTAACTTGTATTGATTGGCCGGATTCCACCTTCCTGTTTTGGTGGATTATCTTTTCCGTGAAACCGCGTGCTGCCGCCCCGGTAGCTCAATTAGTTAGAGCATCGGCCTGTATTGGTATTATCTGCTCCAACTGGCAAGACAAAGATCGAGTCGCTTCACACGCTTGCATTTGGCCCCCGGCTGGGAGAGTCAGTTGGCCCTCGGCTGGGAGAGTCAGTTGGCCCCGGCTGGGAGAGTCAGTCGGCACCCGGCTGGGAGAGTCAGTTGGCCCTTGGCTGGGAGAGTCAGTTGGCCCCCGGCTGGGAGAGTCAGTTGGCCCCCGGCTGGGAGAGTCAGTTGGCCCCCGGCTGGGAGGGTCAGTCGGCACCCGGCTGGGAGAGTCAGTTGGCCCTCGGCTGGGAGAGTCAGTTGGCCCCCGGCTGGGAGAGTCAGTTGGCCCCCGGCTGGGAGAGTCAGTTGGCCCTCGGCTGGGAGAGTCAGTTGGCCCCCGGCTGGGAGAGTCAGTTGGCCCTCGGCTGGGAGAGTCAGTTGGCCCTCGGCTGGGAGAGTCAGTTGGCCCCCGGCTGGGAGAGTCAGTTGGCCCCCGGCTGGGAGAGTCAGTTGGCCCCCGGCTGGGAGAGTCAGTCGGCACCCGGCTGGGAGAGTCAGTTGGCCCCCCGGCTGGGAGAGTCAGTCGGCACCCGGCTGGGAGAGTCAGTTGGCCCCCCGGCTGGGAGAGTCAGTTGGCCCTCGGCTGGGAGAGTCAGTTGGCCCCCGGCTGGGAGAGTCAGTTGGCCCTCGGCTAGGAGAGTCAGTTGGCCCCCGGCTGGGAGAGTCAGTTGGCCCCCCGGCTGGGAGAGTCAGTTGGCCCCCCGGCTGGGAGAGTCAGTTGGCCCCCGGCTGGGAGAGTCAGTTGGCCCCCGGCTGGGAGAGTCAGTTGGCCCCCGGCTGGGAGAGTCAGTTGGCCCCCGGCTGGGAGAGTCAGTTGGCCCCCGGCTGGGAGAGTCAGTTGGCCCCCGGCTGGGAGAGTCAGTTGGCCCTCGGCTGGGAGAGTCAGTTGGCCCTCGGCTGGGAGAGTCAGTTGGCCCCCGGCTGGGAGAGGCAGTTGGCCCCCGGCTGGGAGAGTCAGTTGGCCCCCGGCTGGGAGAGTCAGTTGGCCCTCAGCTGGGAGAGTCAGTTGGCCCCCGGCTGGGAGAGTCAGTTGGCCCTCGGCTGGGAGAGTCAGTTGGCCCCCGGCTGGGAGAGTCAGTCGGCACCCGGCTGGGAGAGTCAGTTGGCCCCCGGCTGGGAGAGTCAGTTGGCCCCCGGCTGGGAGAGTCAGTTGGCCCCCGGCTGGGTGAGGGGAGAACGCGTCACCCGGGCAGTGGTGTCGGTGCGCTGGCGATGAGTTGAACAGTTTCGGTTTACTGTCTGTGGTTGGACCTGAATTATCAGACCGCATGTTGGGTTCAGGATTGGCCCAACAAGCTCTGCGAGACATTGAAATCTGCTCCGTGAAGCCACACCAGCAGCTTAAACAGTCAACTTAAAGTTGACTGTTCTTTCTAAGTTCTTTTGCGTGCGAAACTCTGAAGTCAGGTTTATTGGCAACGTCCTATGGAGGACAACATTGCACTCGTAATGCAAGAAAGGAAGCTTCCTATGGAATGGGTTACTGTTTGATGAAGCCTTACTCTCCCATGCCTCCTAGTTTCCAAACCAGGAGGCATGGGAGAGTATCATATCATAAGCCTGTAAAGAGCGCTATGGCCAAGCCGGGCTGGGTGGAGCCGGGCCTCGCGATGATCAGGTGGGACTGGGTGGAGCCGGGCCTCGCGATGATCAGGTGGGGCTGGGAGGAGCCGGGCCGCGCTATGGCCATGTGGGGCTGGGCGGAACCGGGCCGCGCGATGATCAGGTGGGTGGAGCCGAGTCTCGCGATGATCAGGTGGGAATTGGACGAGCCTGGCCGCGCGATGATCAGGTGGGACTTGGCGGAGCCGGGCCGCGCTATGGCCATGTGGGGCTGGGCGGAGCCGGGCCACGCTATGGCCATGTGGGGCTGGGTGGAGCCGGGCCACGCTATGACCAGGTGGGGCTGGGTGGAGCCGGGCCACGCTATGGCCATGTGGGGCTGGGTGGAGCCGAGCCACGCTATGGCCAGGTGGGGCTGGGTGGAGCCGGGCCACGCTATGGCCATGTGGGGCTGGGTGGAGCCGGGCCACGCTATGGCCATGTGGGGCTGGGTGGAGCCGGGCCACGCTATGGCCATGTGGGGCTGGGCGGAGCCGGGCCACGCTATGGCCATGTGGGGCTGGGTGGAGCCGGGCCACGCTATGACCAGGTGGGGCTGGGTGGAGCCGGGCCACGCTATGGCCATGTGGGGCTGGGTGGAGCCGGGCCACGCTATGGCCATGTGGGGCTGGGTGGAGCCGGGCCACGCTATGACCAGGTGGGGCTGGGTGGAGCCGGGCCGCGCGATGATCAGGTGGGACTGGGAGGAGCCGGGCCGCGCTATAACCATGTGGGGCTGGGTGCGTGGGGCCGGGCAGTGTTATGGTCCGGCGAGCCTGGGTGGGACCAGGCCGTGCTATGACCAGGTGGGGCTGGGTGGAACCGGGCTGGGTTGGGCCGGGGCGTGCTATGACCAGATGGGGCTTGGTGGAGCCGGTTAAGTTTCCTTTTTCTGGTAGTTGAAGAAACACCATTTGACTTTTGTTCTCCCTCGTAGCGAAACGCTGCTTATGATTTCCCAGGGGCAAGCACAAAAACACACCGTATCCATGATGAACAAAACTCATGCAATTTGATGAGTTCTGAAATACTAGCACGGGGTAAAATATGTTGCGTGCATTCTGCATGCCTTGACCAAGACAATCCGATGGTTGTTTCGCTTCTCGCTTGTGATCCTTACAGTTGAGATAGAGGGAAAGGTGGATTTTCCTCCAAAGGTGGGAGGTTCCCCGCCCTGGCTATGCTATCACCAAAGCAGTAGATGGTTGAATGTGAATGCAGTGGCATCTGGGTAGATTGGACTGCAATATTGCATGTCGCATTACTTCATCAGGAGCACACGCGTCAGCGGGGGTGTAGTTCGCGTCCATTGGCTACGGCTGTCATCCGCTATCTCTGGAACGGCTAGATGTGCTGTGCATGCGATGCTCTGGCATGGTGACGACGTTTAGCTGGCAAAATTTCAAATTGGAACTTTTCACTGGCTATTTCCAGGTCTAGTATTGCATATCACATCCCCTGATGTAAAAACCTATTTCGTTTTTTTACAATATTCTTCAATGGTTTTCGGACTAGGCTGATTTTCGCGTTGTTTTTTTTTGTTTTTTGTTCAGGTTTAATTTTTGTTGGGGAGGCTTTACAGGAGCAGAGTGAGTGGTGCTAAGCTCAAGCGTGGTGCACTGACCCTGAACCCACCTCCCGATGGGAAAACACGTTCTATACCATAATTTTGACCGAGAGTATATTTGACCGTACCGATAAATAGCGGGCACGGCCGACTGGTGACTGCACCTCTTACCTTGCCTGGCCAGTTGCCAACTGGCCACCCCGGCCGAGGGCGGTAATGGCGAGCGCGTGAAGCAACTCGAACCCATGGTGCAAGGCGAAGAGACCTTTGGAGGCCAGCGCTCTGTCCACTGATATAACCAGGCGACATGCTATTGTGGTGTTTTGTTTTGGGGTAGTGTCCATATGTTCCCGGTGCCTTTTCCATGAACAAAAACACATTATAAGAACATACCACAATTCACGATATTTATATATATCAGCTATGTGCCATCACGAACAAAGCAAAACACTGTTTAAGTGGTGCACCACGCATCACCAACATAATCAGCCCGGTGTAAAACCTGGCCCAGCTGAAGCAGCACAACAGCATCAAGTACCAAACACACAATCAAACAGTAATATACGGCATACGGCGTCGCAGACTTCTGCGTACGTATGAGATGCTTGTTACGACGCAGGGATGCAGATATCATCCGCCAAAGATCTACGTGAGTATCCTCTTTGTCGCTACGCTTTCGCTTTTGTAGGCCAACTAGCACTTCGAACATTTCAGCTCTGAATATAACTGTCTAAAGTGGTTTGCATGTAGCCCCGCGACTGAAATGCTTGTCACGCAGGGGAAAGGTCTGCCATATTTGATAATGGCACTTTAACATCATCATGGGCACCACCCAGTATTCAATTCCCGTCAGTATAAAGCTGGACTGGTGGCAATTGAAAAGCAAAAAAAAGATATAAAAGTAGGCCTCTGAACTACTTTGAACTAATGGAGAGCGGCTGGAGCTCCTGGACTTTGGGGTGAAGTGTTGGATATTCTGCGCGCCAGATGTCGTGCCGGGCGATTCTCACGACACACCCCGTGCCGAGGCTCGCTGAGCGGCTACTCCTCAATCACCACCTGCCCGGCATTCTCGACACCCCGTGCCGAGGCTCCTGACGAACCCCTCCGTCAGCTGGCGCGCGTCCTTCGGTGAAGTGTTGGATATTCTGCGCGCCAGATGTCGGGCCGGGCGATTCTCGCGACACACCCCGTGCCGAGGCTCGCTGAGCGGCTACTCCTCAATCACCACCTGCTCCGTCAGCTGGCGCGCGTCCTTCGGTGAAGTGTTGGATATTCTGCGCGCCAGATGTCGGGCCGGGCGATTCTCGCGACACACCCCGTGCCGAGGCCGCTCTACCCCTCAATCACCACCTGCTGGCGCGCGTCCTTCGACGTATTCACCAGCTTCAGGATGGCGTTGCTGTCAAACTGGCAGCTCGAGTATAGCTCTGCACACGTGCTGAGGCTGCTCTTGGAGCCGATGTAGGCGGCGTAGCCGTACCGGCCATGAGCTGTGTTGAGTGCCGAAGCTGACACCGGGGCTGGGTTCGACCTGAGATCGGAGCAAAGATCACGGATCAACTGAGGTCCGTAGAGAGTGCACAGGTCACCAAGAAATGAGAGCTAGGTACAGGTCAGCTGAGGTCAGTAGAGAAGGCATGGGTCATTTTGGTTACAATCGTTGTTAGGCCTTGGGTATTAGTCACTATCTCTTCTGAGGGGGGGGGGGGAGATTTGAGGGAAATGTCTTGAAATGCTTTCCACCAAATTGACTTACCGTCGCCACGAATAGCTCAATGCGACAGAACACATTCTTTAATACATCCATTCCTCTTTTAAATGTGAAATTCATCAATTGCTGATTTGTGCCTCTCACATTATCAGACAAGGATGCACATATGGACAGAAGCAATGTGTTCCTCGTTCCATTCGGTGTGGCGTAGTGATCTATCTCTAGGCTGGCCCTGTCACTCACTTGCTTGGCGTCAGTCAGTGGCCATCTGATGCGTCGCAGTCTGCGGCTGAGATATCCCAGTCGCTGTCGCAGTCTGCGGCTGAGCTATCCCAGTCGCTGCCGCAGTCTGCGGCTGAGCTATCCCAGTCGCTGTCGCAGTCTGCGGCTGAGCTATCCCAGTCGCTGCCGCAGTCTGCGGCTGAGCTATCCCAGTCGCTGTCGCAGTCTGCGGCTGAGATGTCCCAGTCGCTGCCGCAGTCTGCGGCTGAGCTATCCCAGTCGCTGTCGCAGTCTGCGGCTGAGCTATCCCAGTCGCTGTCGCAGTCTGCAGCTGAGCTAGCCCAGTCGCCACTGAATGGCCTCAGTCGGTGCAAGGCTTACCACGGTTGTCGTCTCCCTTACAGAATCCGTTTGACTTGTCGTAAGCGTCGTCTGACTTGTCTTAGGCGTCGTTTGACTTGTCGCAGACGTCGTTTGACTTGTCGTAGACGTCGTTTGACTTGTAGGCGTCGCCTGGCTTGTCGTAGGCATCGTTTGGCTTGTTGTAGGCGTCGATTGACTTGCCCCAGTAGTCGTTCGTTCACCACAGTCTCGGATGGGATTGGCTAAGCTACCCTGACCTGACCCGTGCTTGTCGGGTATCACAAGTATTGGTCAGTTGGGCAATGTTGTCGGGTATCACAAGTATTGGTCAGTTGGGCAATGTTGCTAACTGCATCTGCTGCACGTTACCCACTCATGGGCAGCTCAGCATACGTTTCCATGTGGATTCTGCCTGTGATGGTGTCTCTGGTGCGCGTGTTAAGCTTGAGCGTATTCTGCAGCACTGGACACCACCGTAAAGCTAAATGCTTCAGCGTGCAGTCCGTGGCCAGTGGGCCAACAGGTCGGAGCGCAATAGCCACATTGGAGCAATAATTTGAGTAATCGACGTCAGAGCTGCGCGCAAAACCCTTTGACGGGAGTAATGCGTAGGACATCCTCAGACTTTTCTTGGAACTGATTATAAATAATAGCTCATATATTTATTACATGAAGAAGGAAAACTGTTCCTGTTATTTGTATCTAGTGCATGTTATCAAACATATCGTTAAGTTCTATGCAATATATATCATATTCAATACCTTTTTTTTGCAATACATCCTAATGTTCGAGTTGGACGAAACTAGATTTGTTCGTTTTAAAAAATGCCTGCATAGTTTGCACAATGTCGATGTCGGGCAATCATAACCAGCAGTATCTCCATGAGAATAACCACTGCCCCAGAGAAGTGAAAGGCCAGCTCACCCGAATAGGCTGACAATCAGCTTGTCGAATTGGCTGAGGTGGTCGCCAGATGCGGCCCGCGCCTCCAGCTCGCAGACCACCCGCATGCCGCACTGCCCCTTATCTTGCGACATGATGCTCTCGAATTCGCGCTCCACCTCGAGGTCCAGGGACGCCGAGCGACGACGGCGGCGCTGAGGAAATGCAGCGCCGTCACACGGCCAAACATCAGCGCACTCGGACGGACAACAGGAGAACTACATCCAACAGGCCAGTCTCAGCATCGCCAGCAGACAGACATTATACACTGTCTGTTCGTGGTGAGCGGTGTTCAAAACTTAGATGAACAATTCTGTCATCGGTGGAAAATCCGGGTAATAGGGGTTCCGATGGGCCTGAACACCTGCTCGAGATAAATGTAAGATTATGCGCATAGTGTACAAGGGGTATTCTAGATCCAACATACACTTATGGGCTCCCCTTCCACCATCAGGTCTTGGAAGAGGTCTCTGGTGGTGGTTCCAGTAGCGGTACTTACATAGTACTGAGGCTGGTAATACCCGTTGTTGTAGCCTCCGTAGTAGCCATACCCCTCGTAGCCTCCGTAATAGGGTGCGGACTGACGGTACCGGTGCCGATTCCTCTGGTTCTGCATGAGACCAAAACATCAACGTGACGAATGGAGTAGCCAGTGGTGTGGATGGATGAAAACCATTTGGGCCTGCCATTAAGTTCGAATAGCAAAGCAGCATGTGGGAGTCTTCGATTCACCTCAATTCTAGGCACAGTCCACTGTTGCAACAATATATTTGCTTAAGCTCATCTTCGTCCCGTATTTTCCAAATCCGAGACGTTCGTTAGAATTGCATGAATGTTTCGTAGTATGACCACAGCGCTTCGCTCCTCGAGACCATCTTTCATCAGGATGGTCAAATCGGTCCACCGTTACTCCAACCCCTGCAACAACCAGCTGCCCCTGGTGGCCGGTGGCTGTGGCAAAGGAGGTCCTGATAACCAGCAGCGTATGGCCGCTGGCTGCAGCAACAGCTGATGGTCGTGGCTCCACTCCTGGTGCTGTGCAGCTGCGGATATGACCCCCAGACCGAGCACTGCAGTACCGGCCAGGGCCAGGGTGGTGCCTCACCTGGTGCTGTTTGAGGGCTATGACCCTCAGGCCGACTACTGCAGTACCGGCCAGGGCCAGGGTGGTGCCTCACCTGGTGCTGTTTGAGGGCTATGACCCTCAGGCCGACCACTGCAGTACCGGCCAGGGACAGGGTGGTGCCTCACCTGGTGCTGTTTGAGAGCTATGACCCCCAGGCCGAGCACTGCAGTACCGGCCAGGGCCAGGGTGGTGCCTCACCTGGTGCTGTTTGAGGGCTATGACCCCCAGGCCGAGTACTGCAGTACCGGCCAATGTCAGGGCGGCGCCGCTTACCACCCCCTGGGTGTAGGCATCCTGAGCGGCCACCCACCCGAGCACACACATCACCACCATCAGATGTAGCAGCTTCATCCTGTCCAACACACACAGCCGGGGTCAGGTCACATACACCACACAACCATCAGATGTAGCAACTTCATCCTGTGCAACACACACAGCCGGGGTCAGGTCACATACACATCACCACCATCGGATGTAGCGGCTTCATCCTGTCCAACACACACAGCCGGGGTCAGGTCACATACACATCACCACCATCAGATGTAGCAGCTTCGTCCTGTCCAACATACGCATACGGGGTTAGGTCACACACACACCTCACCACCATCAGATGTAGCAGCGTCATCCTGTCCAACACACACAGCCGGGGTCAGGTCACATACACATCACCACCATCAGATGTAGCAGCTTCATCCTGTCCAACACATACAGACTGGGTCAGGTCACATACACATCACCACCATTAGATGTAGCAGCTTCATCCTGTCCAACACACACAGCCGGGGTCAGGTCACATACACATCACCATCATCAGATGTAGCAGCTTCATCCTGCCCAACACATACAGACTGGGTCAGGTCACATACAAATCACCACCATTAGATGTAGCAGCTTCATCCTGTCCAACATACACAGCCGGGGTTAGGTCACATACACATCACCACAATCAGATGTAGCAGCTTCATCCTGTCCAACACACACAGTAGGGGTCAGATCACTGCACGTTATTTATCTATCTGGTTGTTATGGGGATGTTGTTGGGCTCATCTATGTAACGAAGTTTTTCGTGTGCAGGGTGGTGTATCATATATATGCAGAGGCATCCAACAGGGAGAGCTCAGTGGGCTACTGCGGTGTTCTGGTGTGACTGTGCACTGCGCCAGCTGGGTGGCTGCTTTATGCTATTACGCAACCGTTATGTTCTGCTGGACAACTACTGTGCACTACTGAACAGCTTCTGTGTGCTGCTGCACAGCTGATGTGTGCTACAGCACAGCTGCTGTGTGCCCCTGAGCAGCTGCTGTGTGCCACTGAGCAGCTGCTGTGTGCCACTGAGCAGCTGCTGTGTGCCCCTGAGCAGCTGCTGTGTGCCACTGAGCAGCTGCTGTGTGCCACTGAGCAGCTGCTGTGTGCCACTGAGCAGCTGCTGTGTGCCCCTGAGCAGCTGCTGTGTGCTCCTGAGCAGCTGCTGTGTGCCACTGAGCAGCTGCTGTGTGCCACTGAGCAGCTGCTGTGCGCCACTGAGCGACTTCTGCGCAGCCGTTCGGTGTCTCGGCATGGTTGTTGCACGGCGGTCGGGTGTGCAAGGCTGAGCAATGCCGCCGTGTTCGTTGTATAACGCACGCCAATATGGCACTGCACATTTAGGTCAAGGCGTGTCAAGCTACCCACACACGCCTGTCATTGCATACACCTTGCTGCTGAATAGCAAGCAGTTGTAATGGCTGGAACAAACACTACGAAGACTGGACCACATGTACCTCCCGTGCATATTCGGAGATTTCATGGCAACGAGGCGAACATGAAGCGGCTTCTTGTCGTTTACCGCAATAGAACTGGAGCGTGCAGATGTGGGTACGTTCCCGGAAAAAGTTTGGCAAATGGCAAAACCTATCGCGACCTTACTTGTCGCGGATATACGATTCACTTCTTGGTACTGCGGTGCGGTATACGCCGTTGCCATCCCAGTTATTTTTGTCATTATTATATCGGCACATGTCATGCGATGCTTACAACATTCAGCGAACATCTATTAGCTATTAATGCTATAATTTAATTTCGAAGCTGTAGGCTTTCTCCCTCCATTAGTACATATTATGCATTTCACAGATATTTAGCTAGTTTTTCGCGAAGCAGAAGGCCGATTTTTTTTCGGCCGCGTCATCCGGTAGCATGAAGCAGTGATTAACATTCATAACTGAAAGAAGACTTTATCGGGTGACAAATCACTCCAGGATGGTCATAGGACAGTAGAAGATGTGCCTGGTTCGAGGTGAACCGTGTTGAAAGCATGTGCACTAATGAGTGCAGTATAGTTAGTATATCGCTATACCATGAGTGATTTTCACTGGACTTGATGCCCTCCCTGTATTGTGGGGCTTATTATGAAGGGATATCTCCGATTAAGAAAACCTCCTCTTACTGACAGTTGATCATTTAGCACTCACAATGGTTGACCCTTCTGAAAAATAAATCGAACATGGTCCTAGCAACTATTGGCTTTTTTGCTACGCCACGGCACAACACCGTCTTTCTCAAATCATCTATGATATCCTAATCTTGTCCTAACGTATTATGGTTTCAAATACCTTTGTAAAGTAACGTAGATCCCAAAGCATTAATTTGCGTGACTAATTGTTGAGTCTCGGGGGAGTGTTGGCATGCGCCTTCCCTCGCCTGTAAGGTTTTCCGCGAACAGGGAAAGAACGGTGCGCGGTAGCGCTCCGACATTTGACATACCTTTTCCCACATCAATTTGGCATGTTGTGTGAAATTTTGAGGTTAGATCATTTTGGGTCAACGAGCTAGTCCAGGTCAAGTGAGGTCACCTCCAGAAAAGTTCAACCAGTCGTCACCCTTTAACGGACAAAGATATGTTAATGAAACTTTCAGCGTTAGTTATCTTTAGGCAAGAAACAAAACGCACCAGAGGAATATTTGATAATTTTCCGTTTTTGATGAAATAATAGTTTTTAATATTTGACCATTATGGCTAAAGTCGAAGAATCTGGCAAAAGAAAGCATGTTTTTATGGGAGCAAGTCGACTTCAAATAACGTTTTGCAATCCGCTCTACCCATTATAAAATTAAAATTAAAGAAAATTGAAAACTCAAAATTTTGACATTTCCCAAAATAGTTTTGATTTTTGGGTGAGCAATTTGTTTGACCATGGTCGATTTCGCCTTCCTTTTCGGATTTGATTTCAAATAATTTTTTTTTCTTCAATTCCCCCCCCCCCCCCAAAAATGAACTCCCCAGAGCCAAAAACGTGAAGTCAGTTGTGAAAACATAGACCCCCCTAGTGACGTCACTTTTGTGGGGATAAAACTTTGGGGTGGTTTCTGGCCCTACTCGTCGGGGGCTTTCCGATGACACCTCTTTCGTTTTCGTGCCACCCTTAGTTTGGAGATTAGGGGGGGGGGGTTATCAACCTCCTCCGAGACCGGGTGTGATGATCTGACCGGAAAGACCGGAAAAGGTTGAAGAATGACCAGTGCCTTTGTAAATTTATATCCAAGGGAACGTAAGAACGAGAAGCGGTCGGAACAAGAAGCGGACAATTGAGAAGCCAAAACTGGACTTTTTTATCATGAGTAAAACTGTATTTTTAGAATAAAATGGAGAAGTGCCCTTGAAAAGTGTTTTGCCAAACTATTAGATTGCATTTGATAGCACATCCAAAAATAGCATAGATGCATTTCACATATAGAGACAGAACTTGATCAGCAAATGTACATGGGCACACTGGTAACTGAAGACAGTTGGCATCGATTGGTTTATTCCACTTGGGGGGGGACAATAGCAACGCTGGGTTACCTGCGCTCCCTAGCAATATTGTAATGAGACCCTTAGACATTCATTGCTCTTGACTTCTTAGACATCTCGCTCTGACGGTAAAGACCACATTCACATATGGCCTACACCTTACCAACGATATCGGTCCGGCACAGCTCCGAGTTCCATATCCTTCTCCCAAATCCTGATAATATGTAGCTTCTGGTTTAATGCTATAATGAACCGTCAAAGATGATCCACCTAATCACAGAGAAAGCCCAGATTTTCATCGACCTTTGGCAGCGGTGACAAATGGACGTCTATCAAAACTGATATTGGTGCCGGCAGATACGCGTGCATGCTATGCTATGTACAACGCCCATGCTATGTAGTCCAAAATATAGCACGCTGACAAGCATTATCATGGTCATCTTCCACATTAGTAATCTTTGCATTGACCATGATCTACATATCAATGAGACTGTCGCTGGTCATATAATTATCAAAAATGGCATTCAAAGTGATATTTGACACTGGGAACAAACAGGGGAAAATATATGACGTCAATAAGAAGTGCATCTGAGTCCTCCAACAATGTTTCACCTATCGCATCTGTGTTCTTCAACATCCAACAATGTTACACATATCGCATTGTACTTGTCGGGCATTGACTGCATTGAATGGAATCAATCAATTTAGTTCCAATACCAACTTTGACTGTCATAATCCACTCATGATGACTATAGTAGTACTCAGAAAGTGAATTAGGTTAACAAAAATCTGACTGCCAGCTGTGGTGACTTGAAGAAGTAACTTTCGGACTAACTGGACCAAGTTGACTAAAGTAAGTATTCCATTCCATAAATTTCGCCAATATTTCCATGTGTTCAATTGAAATTCGGCCTCACATTCGGACCGGGAATTTTAATTTGATTCACAGCACGCGTTGCCGATTGGCTTCCTGTTTCTCTTGGAAGACTGCACCCTCATGTGCATCAGAGTTTTCCTTCGGCATCGGCTTTGTGATAGGGAGAGACCACTCACGCTCACAAGGCCCGTCGTGTGTGAGCGGGAGAGACCACCCACACTGACAAGGCCTGTCGGGTGTGAGCGGGAGAGACCACTCACGCTAACAGAGCCCGTTGGGTGTGAGCGGGAGAGACCACCCACACTGACAAGGCCTGTCGGGTGTGAGCGGGAGAGACCACTCACGCTAACAGAGCCCGTTGGGTGTGAGCGGGAGAGACCACCTACACTGACAAGGCCTGTCGGGTGTGAGCGGGAGAGACCACTCACGCTAACAGAGCCAGTTGGGTGTGAGCGGGAGAGACCACTCACGCTAACAGAGCCCGTCGTGTGTGAGCGGGAGAGACCACCCACACTGACAAGGCCTGTCGGGTGTGAGCGGGAGAGACCACTCATGCTAACAGAGCCCGTTGGGTGTGAGCGGGAGAGACCACTCACGCTAACAGAGCCCGTTGGGTGTGAGCGGGAGAGACCACCCACATTCACAAGGCCCATTGGGTGTGAACGGGAAATACAACCTGCACACTCACAAGACCCGTCGGGTGTGAGCGGGAGAGATCACTCACGCTCACAAGGCCAGTCAGGTGTGAGCGGGAGAGACCACCCACGCTGACAAGGCCCGTCGGGTGTGAGCGGGAGGGAACACTCACGCTCACAAGGCCTGTCGGGTGTGAGCGGGAGAGACCACCCACTCTCACAAGGCCAGTCGGGTGTGTGAGCAGGAGAGACCACCCACACTGACAAAGGCCTGTCTGGTGTGAGCGGGAGAGACCACCCACTCTCACAAGGCCTGTCGGGTGTGAGCGGGAGAGACCACTCACGCTCACAAGGCCTGTCGGGTGTGAGCGGGAGACACCACCCACTCTCACAAGGCCAGTCGGGTGTGAGTGGCGCTTGGACTCGCGGCGGCGTGTGGTGTGACGTCACCGCCCTGGACACGGAATACTGACCAATGAAGCAATGGGGCGAGTGACCCGTGAGGGTGGCCAAGGCCGCGCGCTTTCGGCCAGGCGTGAGCACAACTCGGCCATTGACGGCGCGCGCTGATGATGCAACGATGGAGCCTGGACCGGTGGGAGCACCATCACCATGGTGTCAGGCGTACCAGGAGAGTACTGATGATGCAACGATGGAGCCTGGACCGGTGGGAGCACCATCACCATGGTGTCAGGCGTACCGGGAGAGTACTGATGATGCAACGATGGAGCCTGGACCGGGGAGACACACCATGTCAGGCATACCAGGAAGTACTGATGATGCAACGATAGAGCCTGGACCGGTGGGAGCACCATCACCATGGTGTCAGGCGTACCGGGAGAGTACTGATGATGCAACGATGGAGCCTGGACCGGTGGGAGCACCATCACCATGGTGTCAGGCGTACCGGGAGAGTACTGATGATGCAACGATGGAGCCTGGACCGGTGGGAGCACCATCACCATGGTGCAGGCATACCAGGAGAGTACTGATGATGCAACGATGGAGCCTGGACCGGTGGGAACACCATCACCATGGTGTCAGGCGTATCGGGAGAGTACTGATGATGCAACGATGGAGCCCGGATCGGTGGGAACACCATCACCATGGTGTCAGGCGTACCAGGAGAGTACTGATGATGCAACGATGGAGCCTGGACCGGTGGGTGACACGGGGTCACAATGGGTATCTGACATCAGCATACGGGATAGTGCTGATGTCAGAGGGTGACACGGGGTCAGCCTGGTCTCGTCCATTGGTGTCATCGCTGTCAGCCGGTGCCATCGTTGCCATCGGTGCCATCGGTGCCATCGGTGCCATCGCTGTCAGCCGGTGCCATCGTTGCCATCGCCCGTCCAACACCGGCCGCTCACCAACACTGATGAAGGCTCACAGTAGTGGACGGTCGGACTGCATAGCTTGGACGGCGCGCGCGACTTCGATGCATCCAACATGAACGCATGGAGCTTGGACCGGTAGGACGTTGGTCCCGCTCACACCCGTATGGTTTGTTCTGTTTTAGACTTATTCTGTTCAGTGTTAGACTTAGGCCTTTTCAGGTTAGCAACTAGGATGATGTTTTATCTTTACGATATGACGCTTGTGTGCTTTATGCTTCATTATGCATAACGCACCAGGGGATGGGCGTGAATATTCAACTCTGGTCGAAGCGCCCTAAAGCTCAATTAACTAACTAACGCACAAGGGGAATTAGATGATATCTAGTAATGTAATATGTCCCGAATAAACATGGGCATAGAAATATACGAATGCAAATATGCGCATGCAGTTATTCCCAGGTAAATATGCGCATATAAGCATACGCATGGAAATATACGCATGCAAAAGTATGCATGCAAAAGTACGCATGCTATTATACCCATGTAAATGTACGCATGTAAACATACGCATGTAAACATACGCATGTAAATATACGCGTGTAAATACACGCGTATAAATATACGCGTATCAATATATGCGTATAAATATACGCGTATAAATCTACGCATGTAATTATACGCAGGTGAATATACGCATGTAAATATACTTATGTAATCATACGCATGCAAATATACCCATGTAAATGTACGCATGTATTATGCAAATATACGCAAGTAAATATACGCATGTAAACATACGCATGTAAATAAATACATACATGTAAACATACGCGTGTAAATATACACGTATGAATATACGTATGCAGTTATACATATGTAGATATACACATGTAAGAAAACGCAGGTAAATATAAGCATGTAGATATACGCAGGCAAATATACTTATGCAAATATACGCATGTACTCACGCACCCAACAAGCTAAAATGTTGCGTAATTAAGGACGCATTCACCTAAAAAAGATAAAACGACTTTCTCCGCACATTGGTAGCACTTGTCTCCAGAAGACTGATTTCTTACAAATGCTCCACATCCAATTGGATTCACTGCCATCAGTCACTGCAGCCACTGCAGTCACTGCAACCACTGCAGCCACTGCAGTCACTACAACTGCATGTATCTGCACGCCGCAGATACAGTGATGCGTGGGCACTGGCTGCAGTGACTACAGTTGCAACCATTGTAGCAACTGCAGCCACTGCAGCCACTGCAGCCACTATAGCCACTGCAGTCACTATAGCCACTGTAGTCACTGCAACCATTGCAGCCACCGTAGCAACTGCAGTCACTGCAGCCAGTGCAGCCAGCAGGAGCCAGCAGGAGCCAGCACTGGACGCATCATGGTGTGTGTGGTGCAGTTGGCGCGCTTCCTAGGCGTTGGGTAACCATGAGGCGTGGAAAGCTGCCGCTCGTGCACTGATGGGGACACAATCGACCAGCTCGCTGCCTTCTTTGTTACGAAACGCCAAGCCCACGCAGCCCTTTTGCATAAATCTGATGGCAGCCCTGGCAAGATCACGTCCGACATTTCCTCACCGCACCGTGTTGGGCAATTGGGAGCGGAGTGCAGTGCTTTGATAAAACTGTCGCACGCCAACAGAGCTGTGATCAAGAACTGGGCTAAAGAGTTTTGGCTGGCCAACAATAGAGAGTATTCACTAGGCTTGAGCGATCTTGAAACCAAACTGTTTTTCCGCCCCAAGTGTGTTAGTTTCAGCATCACTTGTGGTAGAGGGCACGGGGCTAGGCCCACACATGATCAGGGGGCCGTGTAAGGCTACTCCATCCTCTTTAGTGGTAGGTAACTATCGTCATCCATGCTACTTATCTGGCTTAGGCGCTTGTCAGCCAGGTGCAATATCTGACCAGGCGTCCTGTTTGAGTGTCACCAAGCTCAATGATATGTAATTGTACGCTGATGACGCATCTGGAGATATCATGGAATATACCGGCCCTCCACTGTTGTTATCGTGGTGACAGATTGCATCGATATTGGCTAGCCAGTAGACACTTTCAGCCCCGTAGGCGGCGGCCATGAGCGACACTGCGACACTGAGGCGGAACAAAAAGCGGCCCACACAAATCGAGTTGTAAAAGCCATTTACGTATGCTTTGGTTCCGAGACGTCCGTAGCTCAGTGGTTACGCTGACCATCTTGGAGACCAGAGGTACGGGATTTGATGGTTCGCGGTGCCCACCCTCCCTGACAGGGTGAGAGGTATGCGATACCATCTAGTCTCAGGTGCGTAGTGCATCGTAATGCCACAAACAACAGTAACAATGCTGTTTGGCCATGAGCCATGCTTATAACTGAGCTGACGAATTGTGCATCATTGGATGTTCACTCTCCCCTCAACTGACAGAAGTAGAGCCTCTCAGACAGAGAGTGGCACGTCTCTTCTGGCTAGGGGAGCAGAACTCCTTTGAAAATCGAACTTGAAATGTTTTATTACAACGTAGAACTCTACTGCAGTTGGGACTAAGCGGAAAAAAACCCTTGATAACCGGTTTATTTCAACAAAGATTTAAATTAGTTCATGAAAATTAATCACACAAAAGTGGGACAGATAAAAGTGAAAAGAGCACACCTGACTCTTCGTCAAGAAATTAGAACGCGAAAAGTCTTTGCACAAGTATATAATGGATTCGAAAGCGTGCAGGTCGGGCGGAGATTGGCCGGACAGTGACGATCAGGTGACTGTTGTGCCATATGCACAAGACTAGTCTCACCCATGCGGTGACTTTTATGCCATATACACGAGACTAGATCCACTCAGGCTTTGCATTCGCTCTTAGTAGCGCGACGATAATCACGTCGTAGATATATGTCTCCCGGCAAACATGAGAGGTATAGCTGTAGATGGATATGTCCACCGGTAGCTTTATGATTGCTAGATATGATACAACCACTGGTGGAATGCGCAGGTGTCCCAACGTCCGAGTTCTAGTGCAGTCCGAGTAGCGTGATGCAGCATCATTTCCTCAGCACAGTACAGTGATGCACTCCACTCACCTGAGCAGGTGTGGATCACTTCCAGTCGCCACGCGGGACCCGAGAGTGCACCGGCACACCGAAACCAAGAGTGACACCAAACTGGGTCAGCGGTGCTCTTATAGCGTGCCACCGGGGGACCTTGAGAGAGACGGTCGCCGACGATGGAGAGGTCACCGACCAGACTGGGACAAACCCGCCGCTCAGGTAATGGTGACCACCGGACTGGGACTGGAAACCCGGATCCGATCGTCTCGCAAGCGCCGGCAGCGAGTCACTAAGCTGTCAATATTCTCAGGTTCATTGTCACCTCAAGGTTGCCTTTTACTCTCGAACAGCCCGCGCAGCCGCGTCTCGTGAAGCTGCGTCTCGTGAAGCCGCGTCTGGTGAAGCGGCGTCTCGTGAAGCCGCGTCTCGTGAAGGGTCGCGGTTGTGTTGCGTCGCTGCTCGAGGTGCGCCGCAGATACTGCATTCAGAGTTGTCCGGATCCGGGATCAGTGCCGTCTGGGTGAAGGCAAAGCGAGCCGCGGTCAGCACACGCCGGGACCCACGCACCGTTCTGTGGTGACGGCTTCTGCGCGTCATGTGCCTGCGACTAGCTACATATCTGAGAGCGGACGGCTCCAGACTCGTGCTGCCGCCGTCAAGGCGCACCTAATTAAGAGCAGGCACATTAATTATATACTAGCCCCCGCCGGAACGGTCGACAATTCCACCTTCGCCAGGTTCCGCATAACATTTGCCCCGAACTTATGCTGACCAAATAAATGGCGAATACATCCTTGGAATCATCTTGCTTCCGCATGGATCTATGCTCTTTACGGTTTACCTAAAGGGAAGATACTATAAGCCTGGACAAAAGGATAATTAGCACCCAACCAATACCACATCCTAAATTCCAAATAAACTATCCACCAACATCCTACACACCTACCAATGTAGCTCTATGGACTCAATGCAGCATAACACACCCGTGGAACGAGTGCCTCATCAATAATCTTCAACTTCATCCATGCCTGCTTAAAGGGTGCACACCTACTGGCATATGTCTCAGCCCATCCACCACTAGTTAGAAATAAAAAATTAGACTCTATAACCTAATAAATTGTGTACCATATTATTTTCCTATATTCAATGAGGGACTCCCCACAACATGATCAGACATCCTATTCCATTGGTCAAGCAGCCTCTGATTACAAACCTGCCAGCTATATAGGGAATAATATAGTACTAGTATTATATTATATTATATAGGGTGTACCTAGCAGTGGATTTAGCACCTTCCTTCGGGATGTGATGCTGATGAGATTGGCTATGGTAGCACAATGGGGCATGATTGGAAGAGTTTAAAATTGTTGAGGTGGGTGTTATGCAATAGCAGGTGAATGGTGCTAGACAGGCTGATATATACAGTTTCCTTGGAACTTGAGAAAATGGATTGATTAGGGTGTGAGCATTTATTTTTCTGGTATCTTGTCTAGATAGGCTTAACCCAGAAGCGCCCCTGTGACCCGGATTGAGCCTCAACACTTTATGAACTTTATGATTTATGCCGTTTGTTAGGCAAGCGCCCTAAAACCAAAATAACTAACTAACTAACTAACCGTTTGTTAGGCGTGATGAGCGAACATAATACTGGTGGCGCCTCTCTGGTGGTGGATTTCTGAAGAAACATCACTAGCGTGAGCTTACCATGGTTGATGTCATGTTCTAGTTTCTACAGGAGGTGCAAGTAACTTGCAATGCTCAAATTTTAACAAGATTTAAACAAGCTCTCGTATGACGTGTGATGCTTTTTATTATCTAATCATTTGACCCTGTCACTTTTTCTTTAAAGCGAAATAAGAGCAATTAGCCATTCAACTTTGTTAATAAAAACGTGTCATACAGCTTCTATGGAATAAACTGATAATTTCCAATGATCTTACCTAATGTAAAATCGAATGTGCTACATACTGAAATCACATTGAACTGCTTCCATGAAGTTTTCAGCATGCCATTTTTCACTGAACTCCAGGATTTGTTGTGTCCCATCATCACCACCACTATCACCATTTCCAATGGTCCAATGAAATGCATTTACAATGGTCCAATGGCAAACCGGATTAAAACTAGCAGACTTTTGATGCCACACACGACCATTTTATATACACTTAAACCCGTCACTCTTCACTTGAAATTTGACATCAGCATTTGATATGAAGCTTTCAGGCATTATTGAGGCTCTGGCATGGCTCCATACGCGTCAAGCGCCAGCATTTGCTGTCAAGAGAACTCTTAGAACCCCCGAGTGGCGGCAAGGCAAAACAAGAAAATTCCAACCTTGATTAATACCAAGCAACTTCGGATTTGCCTCGCCAAAATAGTGTAGGAGACATTCACGTTTGTAGATGCGTTCTTTTCATTCAACGCCCATGAGCGTAATGTTAGACTTAAGCAAATTTCACCAGCGTGAGCACCGAACAGTACCAACAGCTTAGATTTCGCCTGTGGCAACCTGGCATGAGAGGAATGGTTCACAGGGGATGATGAGAGGAACCTCCCTACACCTGGCATGAAGAGAGGAATGGTTCACATTATCACATCGTTCTTGTTCTTGTTCTAGTCCGACTCCTATTGACTTAAATTATTAGACCTGCCAATATGCTACATCTTTACAACAAACATCGGATGGAGCAGTGAAATTCGCTTGCACCACTCATCCATTTTCCCGAACAACGAGAGCAAAACGTCAATGAACACCAATTTCTCGTCAACGTATAAATGTTTAATTGCGCGTGTTATGGCCTGAAGAAACATTATGATACGTCAGCGATTAATAAATAAATTGTCTATCAAAATTGCATTGCATCATTCGAATCCCACCAGTATTGAAGTTGTTGATGTAGCGTCGTCTTTGCCCTGATATCACACCAAGGTAACTTTGAGAGATCTGGGTAATATCAATAACGCTATGGCATACTTTGAATTATTTATGGTCAAGTCGGGGCAAATTTACAACATAAAAACTCTGGTATGTCGACCTCCATTGACTCAAACAGCCTTAATCCGCCCCTTAGATTTTCCGGTCAGATCCTCACATTCCGTCTCGGGGGAGGGGTCCATATATACCCCCTCTAATTTCCAAACTTAGCGTTGCATGGAAACGAAATTGGTGTCATTGCAAAGCGATCGATGAGTAGGGCCGGAAACCACCAGCAAAAAAATCACCGGCACCAAAAATAAATGACGACACCGAGGGGTCTATGTGATCATGACTGCCATCATGTGGGGGAGGATTTTGTTTAAAATGTTCGGAATCAGAAAAGGAACATTTGCATTTGATTCATGTGCATTTGACGTTTTTGCATCGTGACGACATCTGGCTTGCAAGGTTTCAAATTGGGACTTTGCATTGGTTATTTCCAGGTCGAGTATTGTGTAACACATCCCTCGGTGTAAAACCTATTTCGCTTTTTGACAATGTTCTTCAATGGTTTTCGGGCTAGGCTGATTTTCACGTGGCTTTGCATTTTTAATTAGTTTGAATTGTTGTTGAGGAGGCTTTACAGGAACAGAGTGAGTGGTGCTAAGCTCAAGCGTGGTGCACTGACCCTGAACCCACCTCCCGATGGGGAAACACGATCTATACCATAATTTTGACCGAGAGTATATTTCACCGTACCGACAAATAGCGGGCACGGCCGCCTGGTGACTGCACCTCTTACCTTGCCTGGCCAGTTGCCAACTGGCCACCCCGGCCGAGGGCGGTAATGGCGAGCGCGTGAAGCAACTCGAACCCGTGGTGCAAGGCGAAGAGACATTTGGAGGCCAGCGCTCTGTCCACTGATCTAACCAGGCGACACGCTATTGTGTTTTGTTTTGGGGTAGTGTCGATATGTTCCCGGTGCCTTTTCCATGAACAAAAACACACATTATGAGAATAATCCACAATTCACGACATTTATTTATATCGGCTATGTGTCATCACGAACAAAACAAAACACTGTTTAGGTGGTGCACCACGCATCACCAACATAATCAGCCCGGTGTAAAACCTGGCCCAGCTGAAGCAGCGCAACAGCATCAAGCACCAAACACACCATCAAACATTAATATAAGGCATACGGCGTCGCAGACTTCTGCGTATGTATGAGATGCTTGTTACGACGCAGCCATGCAGATATCATGCGCCAAAGGTCTAGGTGAGTATCATGTTTGTCGCTACGCTTTCGCTTTGATAGGCCAACTAGCACTTCGAATATTTCAGCTCTGAATATCACTGTCTAAAGTAGTTTGCATGTAGCTCCGCGACTGAAATGCTCGTCACGCAGAGGAAAGGTCTGCCAGATTTGATAATGGCACTCTAACATCATCATGGGAGATCTAACATCATCATGGCACTCTAACATCATCATGGCACTCTAACATCATCATTGAACCCAGTATTCAATTGCCGTCAGTATAAAGCTGGACTGGTGGCAATTGTAAAGCAAAAAATAGATATCAAAGTAGGCCTCTGAACTACTTTGAACTAATGGAGAGCGGCTGGAGCTCCTGGACTTGGGTGAAGTGTTGGATATTCTGCGCGCCAGATGTCGTGCCGGGCGATTCTCACGACACACCCCGTGCCGAGGCTCGCTGAGCGGCTACTCCTCAATCACCACCTGCTCCGTCAGCTCCAGATGTCGTGCCGGCGATTCTCACGACACACCCCGTGCCGAGGCTCGCTGAGCGGCTACTCCTCAATCACCACCTGCTCCGTCAGCTGGCGCGCGTCCTTCGACGTATTCACCAGCTTCAGGATGGCCTTGCTGTTAAACTGGCAGCTCGAGTATAGCTCTGCACACGTGCTGAGGCTGCTCTTGGAGCCGATGTAGGCGGCGTAGCCGTACCGGCCATGAGCTGTGTTGAGTGCCGAAGTTGACACCGGCGCTGGGTTCGACCTGAGATCGGAGCAGAGGTCACGGATCAACTGAGGTCCGTAGAGAGTGCACAGGTCAGCTAATATCATGAGAGCCAGGTACAGGTCAGCTCAGGTCAGTAGAGAAGGCATGGGGCATTTTGGTTACAATCGTTGTTAGTCCTTGGGTATTAGTCACTATCACTTTTGAGGGGTGGGAAGAATTTCAGGGAGATGGATCGAAATGTTTTCACCAAATTGACTTCCCGTAGCCCCGAATAGCTCAATGCAACAGAACACTGCTTAATATTTCCATTTATCTTTTTTATGTGAAATTCATCATTTGCTGATTTGTACCTCTCAAGTTATCAGACAAAAATGCACATATGGACAGCAGCAATGTGTTCCTCGCTCCATTCGGTGTGGCGTAGTGATCTATCTCTAGGCTGGCCCTGTCACTCACTTGCTTGGCGTCAGTCAGTGGCCATCTGGTGTGTCGCAGTCTGCGGCTGAGCTATCCCAGTCGCTGTCGCAGTCTGCGGGTGAGCTATCCCAGTCGCTGTCGCAGTCTGCGGGTGAGCTATCCCAGTCGCTGCCGCAGTCTGCGGCTGAGCTATCCCAGTCGCTGTCGCAGTCTGCGGCTGAGCTATCCCAGTCGCCAGCTGAATGGCCTCAGTCGGTGCTAGGCTTACCACGGTTGTCGTCTCCCCTACAGCAGCTGTTTGATTTGTCGTAAGCGTCGCCTGACTTGTCGTAGGCGTCGTTTGACTTGTCGTAGACGTCGTTTGGCTTGTCGTAGGCGTCGCTTGACTTGCCCCAGTAGTCGTTCGCTCAGCACAGTCACAGATGGGATTGGCTAAGTTACCCTGACTTGACTCGTGCTTGTCGGGTATCACAAGTATTGGTCAGTTGGGCAATGTTACTAACTGTATCTGCTGTACGCTACCCACTGATGGGCAGCTGAGCAGACGTTCGGTTTCTCCGCACCCGGAGGTCAAGTGCCCGAGGCTGACCCGTGTTGCAGAACCGCCCGGCCATTCGCCCAGGCCCGTGTTGCAGAGCCGCCGCCCGGCCATTCGCCCACCATCTGACGCCACAGTCACCCATTATTTGGCCCAGCACATTGCAACTCACTATCACTAACGTGGTCCGGCCGGAACACTGCGGGTCAGGTCAGAGTCACGCAGGTCGGCTGTCGAGTGTCATGCAGACGGGAAGTAAGATAGTCGACCACCACCAGATCCTTCCTGCCTGAAAGGATCATGGTATAGGAGTATGGTGCAGGGCATCGTCTTACACATTAATTGCGGGGGACGCGGACCCCCATTGGTCCCATTGCTCTAGCATTGCTGCGGGAGCCGGAATGATTTCGGCGCTTCACCGCATCGACGAAGTCTGTATGACCTTGAACGCTCGGCGACCGGCGGTCTGCCACAGTCCGGTCGGTTGACCTTGAACGGTTGACCTTGAACGGTTGACCTTGAAGTCTGTGTGACCTTGAACGCTCGGCGACCGGCGGTCTGCCACAGTCCGGTCGGTTGACTTTGAACCTTCGCAGTTCTTATATTCAACAACGGATTTCGTTTGATGTTCCCTAGCATGCGATGATCAATTTTGAACAGCAACAAGATTTACTTACAATATCGCCGCCGGCTTATGAGGCATCGTAAAAAAACAGGAGGGGTGGGTGGATTCTGCTCACCTCCGGTGCGCGTGTTAAGCTTGAGCGTATTCTGCAGCACTGGACACCACCGTAAAGCTAAATGCTTCAGCGTGCAGTCCGTGGCCAGTGGGCCAACAGGTCGGAGCGCAATAGCCACATTGGAGCAATAATTTGAGTAATCGACGGCAGAGCTACGCGCAAGACCCTCCGCTGGGAGTAATGCTAATGCGTAAGACATCCTCGGGTCTTTCCATGAACTTATTACAAATATTAGCTCATATATTTATTGCATGAAGAAGGAAAACTTCCTGATATTTGTTTCTGATTCATGTTAGCAAAGACAGCGTGAAGTTAATCAAAAACAGTTTAAGGCTATACATATAGGATCTGTAGGTGATACTTTCAAATGTGCAATGGGAGGGTGGGAACTGGATGTTATTGAAGAGGAAATAGACTTAGGTGTGTTGGTTTCAAAAGACCTTAAAGCAGAAAAACAATGTATCTCAGCTAGGAGCAGGGCACTCAGAATGCTGGGACTCATTAATAGAAGTGTGAGATATAAGAGCAAGGAAGTCATGATAAAAAATTGTACATAGCATATGTGCGACCCCACTTGGAATATTCTGTACAAGCATGGAGCCCCTACCTAGAAAAAAGATATATAAATATTAGAAAGAGTGCAGCGCAAAGCAGCTAGACTTATCAGTGGAATAGGTAACTTAGAATATGGAGAAAAGCTTATGGCATTATATATGTAATCACTTAAGTATAGGAGATCAAGGGGGGACAGGATTGAAATGTACACAATTGTTAAAGGGCTAGATCAGGTCAATCTGAATGATGCTCTTCAGCTTAGAGTATCACATAGGGGTCATCAATTCAGGTTAGACAAGTTGAGGTGTAAGACAGTTATGCGACAACAGGTCTTCAGTCAAAGGGTTGTTGATCAGTGGAATAGGCTGCCTGCTGATGTTGTGGTGAGTTCCTCATTAAATATATTTAAAAGTATGGTGGACAATTTTTAGACAGGAAAATCTTGTCATTGAGTTTTAATTTGTGATGGACGGGGTGAGATTTATGCTAAGTAAATGTGCACGGCACAGACCTCTTTAAGCAGGCATGGATGCAGTTTGAAAATTATTCGTGAGGCATTCGATCCGCATGTGTTAAGAGGGATCAAGTGAATAGGGCTGGATAACTATGGTAGATAGGCATTGATAGGTGTATGGGATGTTGGTGGATGGTTTCTTTAGGATGTGGTGATGGTTGGGGTGGATCTTTTTACCGGGCTTATGGTATCTTCCATTTACAGACTTAACTGGATGGGCCATTGTGGCTCTTATTAAGTCTAAACACTTTATGACTTTCTGACTTTATGACTTGTTCTAGGCAAATATATCATATCCAATACCATTTTTCATTCCATCCTAATGTTCGAGTTGAACGAAACTAGATTTCTTCGCTTTAAAAAATGCCTGCATAATTTGCACAATGTCGATGTCGGGCAATCATAACCAGCAGTATCTCCATGAGAATAACCACTTCCCCAGAGAAGTGAAAGGCCAGCTCACCCGAATAGGCTGACAATCAGTTTGTCGAATTGGCTGAGGTGGTCGCCAGATGCGGACCGCGCCTCCAGCTCGCAGACCACCCGCATGCCGCACTGCCCCTTATCTTGCGACATGATGCTCTCGAATTCGCGCTCCACCTCGAGGTCCAGGGACGCCGAGCGACGACGGCGGCGCTGAGGAAATGCAGCGCCGTCACACGGCCAAACATCAGCGCACTCGGACGGACAACAGGAGAACTACATCCAACAGGCCAGTCTCAGCATCACCAGCAGACAGACAGTAGACACTGTCTGTTCGTGGTGAGCGGTGTTCAAAACTTAGATGAACAATTCTGTCATCGGTTGAAAATCCGGGTGATTGGGCAGAGGTGAAAAAGCCAGCGAAACGCCGACGCACGTCGGTGATAGCTAAAGGGACACGGAAGGCTCTAATGAGGCAGCCAAGGCCGGCCTGACTGACCGGCCTTCTCTTCCCAAGTTTTTAAAAACATATTTTTGGAGGAATTAATCATGGCAAGGTCCTTTTCTAGGCTAGTTTGCATTGGCAGACGGCTCATTTTGTATAGTGGTGACGTCCCTATGAGTCAGCTACCGGCTGAAGAAAAAACAGCGACGCAGGTGACGGCCAACGCCAAATTCCCATAGACGTCGGCGATATGTCGATGAGACAGCAGCGATCTCTCTCTTGTGTGACAATTGTGGCGTGGTTAACGTTACTAAATCACTTGTCTGAACCAAGGAGAACCTGGTCCTGGACAATGACGTCATGGAAGTACAAGATATTTGCTTGCCTGTGATTAGCGTAATAATTCGTGAAATAAAACAGCTAATCAACACGAAGACAATTTTGTTAAACATATCACCACGGAGACCCACAATATTACCACTTACATTAATGGATCCGCTGCTAGCTGTGTAAATTTATGTGACGTCATCAAGGTGTCGAGAAAAAACTATAACTGATGGTTTAAATGGTTGCCCATGATCTTAGCTCACGGGTTGACTGATTCCAATCATCAATTCGTCGGTAGGTATAGAGGAAAGGATATTTCTCGCCCTTGGGAGCAGCTGGAGCGATGGGAAAGTCGAAAGCTGTTTACCATGAAGGAAGGTGGATTGTGGCTGTGCTAGCTGTAAGTATAAAGCAGAATTGCGTGACATAAAGAGGTACCACAAGTTGAAGCACGGAGAACAGCTTTTGCGCGTGAAGATCGGGAGGGTCTATAATGCCCACTTATTTTGCCCGATGGACGATATCAGCAATTACGAAGTGAATGGGGATGAAAGGTGCAGTAATCGATGTCTTTTAATTAATGTAGTGATTTTGACCTACAACCGTAATTAATATTTTCCTTCAAATGTCTTTAAATTGCCCCCAAATGGCGTTGAAACCCTGTAATCACAACAATAGAAAATGCCCGATGGACGATCTCATTAACCACTACACCGATTTTCGTGAAAATGGCTTTAAAATAAACCTCGACATCGATTTGGGCCCAGTTGTGTCATTGCCAACCGATATAAATAGGTAGAAAGCCACGAAATGAGGGATTGAAATTCTAGATTTGCCCGATGGATGATCCACGAAGGTAATTTACAGAATTGCGCCACACTCACACTGATGAATGTATTTTCACCGTATTAGATCAGTTGAGGCAGTTAAGATACAAATTAACATATGAAATGTAGAAATTCACCATATCACAATTCAACTAGAGATGGGTTACATCGCAATTCAATTAGAGGTGGGTGATGGATTTGTTGTGTTGACCCATCTCTACCTTGAACCCATCTCTAATTGAATTGTGATGTGATGAATTTCTACATTTCATACGTTAATTTGTCTCTTAACTGCCTCAGCTGATCTAATACCGTGAAAAGACATCGATCAGTGTGTGTTTGGCGCAATTCTGTAAGTTACTTTCGTAGATCGTCCATCGGGAAAATCTCGAATTTTAATCCCTCATTTCGTGGCTTTCTACCCATTTATATGGGATGGAAATGACTCAACTGGCCCCAAATCGATGTCGAAGTTTATTTTAGAGACATTTTCACGAAAATCGGTACCTATAGTAGTTACTGAGATCGTCCATCGGGCATTTTCTAGATGTTGTGATTACAGCGTTTGAACGCCATTTGGGGGCGATTTAAAGACATTTGAAGGAAAATATTAAGTAGGGTTGTAAGTCAAAACCACTACATTAATTAAAAGGCATCTATTACTGCAACTTTCATCGATATCCACTTCGTAATTACTGAGATCGTCCATCTGGCAAAAAGTGCGCATTATAGACCTTCTCGTGACGGTGTCCCTCGGTGTTGGAGGAAGATAGGAACGATGGTACAGATAAATACAAAAATATGATCAGGTAATTAATGTTTCTTGTGATGTCCCACCAGACATGCCAAACAAGAAAACATCATTGGCACTCAGCCAATTAGTATTCAGCAGAAATCTGGCCGGCCATGCCATCAAGACCGACATGCTTACAATGTGTACACCAACTACTAATCTGATCCTTAAGCTACCCACAACAATGTTTGGGTATTATGATGGGTAAGTTTGCAGTTAAGGTAATGTTTGATTTTTTAATTATTGTTTTCCAATGCTATGTTTATGAATGTGGTGAACATGATGTGACCACTCATTTCCTCTGCAAATGCATCCTTTTCAGTTGGGAGGCAGAATACCACCCAAAAATGGTCATGGAGCTGGGTAACCTATTATAAAAGTAACACAAAATAATAAAAAAAAACGCAGCATAAACTAGCCTAACCTAGCCTAGCATTCGATGCACGAAAACAAATTCATATATTAAAAATGTAAAATTTTCAATCAATTTTTTTCTTTAAAAAAATCAGTCTAATCTAACCTAATCTAATGTAACCTGACCTGTTATTGAAGAAAATAAAATTTATTATAAAAATTCCCATTCAATTACAAAATTATAGCTTACGACAAAAGCATAACCCAACTTAATAACTCAGCCAAACTTAACACTTTGTTTGCTTCATGGAGGTAAATTGGGCATACAACTTGTCTTGTGATTACCTTGAACTTCAATAATATCTTATTGTGGTTTAAGGTGTTCACAAGATTTCCAATGCAATGCTTGTGAACATAAATAATGAGATGAGACCACTCATATTTTGTGCAAATGCTTACTTTTCAGTTGGTGAGTAAAATAACACCAAAAAGTGAACTTTGAGTTAGGTAACATCGCATAAAATCAATGTTCCAAAATAAATGCAAAATAACCTAGCCTAGTGTGGCCGAACCTGCCTCTGGAGAAAATATTTCAAGAACAGACTTGGAAAAATACCAAACTATTTATTCTCTTAAAATTGTCTAAATTATGAAAAACCTAGCCTGACCTAACCTAACCTAACATAAGGGGCTTTTGAAGAAAAACTATTTCATTTTTTGCATTTTAAAGGACAATTAAAAGATTCAAATAAAATAAAATATAAACTAACTATCTAACCAAACCGAACCCGTTTGTTTGCTTCAAGGAGGCAAACTGTGTCTAATACTTGTCTCATGCCCATCTTACAACACAAACATACCAGTTTGTCTTTGTTTTGTTAGGTTGGGGTCTTGGTTTTTATTCTTTTTAAATTTTTATAACATATTACCTCACCCAAAGCCCCTTTGTTAGTGTTATTTTGCTCTTCAACTGAAAAGTAAACATTTACACCACAAATGAGTGGTCACATCAGCTTAATCATGTTTGTAAAGATGGCAGTCCAAAATGGAATTTTGAAAATTTATAAAACACCTCAAGCACAAATTTGCCAATATTTGTAGCTAAATACACATATGAGCAACTGAATCCTTCCTAAAATAACTGCTAAAAATATCTCCTGGTGAATTTTGTGGAGTTTTAAATGAATCTGAATATGATATGAGAGTGACTTCATCAAGTTATGAAGATCAGATTCATTCAAATTATCTACATGAACGAATAGGTACCAGCAAAATTATCCTTTTTTTCGGGTAGGGGGAGTAAGTGCAATCCATATTAAACAATGTAAGTCATTACCAGGGTGCATTTCTGCATGCATGCCACATTTAAAATGAGCACCACATTAGGAACCAGAATTGCCAGTGAAACTTATTGTAATATGACAGAATTAAACCTCAGAGAGCAGGACTGGAAGAACTGGCTCGTCTGGGATTTTATCATCATCCAGAGCATAATCCTCTGCAATTTTATTGTGCTCTGTCTTTTTGTAGAGTGCAGTCAGCTCAGTGGGGCCAAAACATAGAAATGAGGAAAAAAGGTGGAGTCCATGGGGATGAATCCCCAATGAAATTTGAAGTTGATGAAGTTTCTGGGCGCTAAATGACCTACCCTGGTTGATGCGCCCAAAAAAAACAATCATCATCATCATCCCAATTAAGTTTGTCATAATTTTAGAAGTTGATTTCACCAAAAGTTTGCCAAAAATGGAATGGATCTGTAATGTAATGTATTTGTATTAGAGATCACTGGTACCCTGTGCATGCAAAATGCATATTATCACAGGAGGAACAATTCCTGTTATGGGAGGCAAGAATAATAGTTCATTGAGTGTGGATTTCCATGCAAATTCATGAACTTCAAGACAGTGGAATATTATGACCTCTTACTTACACTGTGTGGTTTAATCATGTTGTTTGGTGAGGACTGCAAGCCAATGGATATTTAACAACATGCAAAAATTGCAAAAAAAAGCATCAAGGACTTTTTTTACTTGGCAATCAGCATGAAAATTATCCTTCGGGATAGATTGCTCATCAATTTTTCACCACATCCCAGATTACAAAATTTAAACCCATCTATGCATCTGAGTAATGCAGTGAATGTTTCAGATGAAGGTGTGCATACATGCACCTTGTTTCCATAGCAATGAATGTAAACAAATATGGCAACCAATTGAAGCAATTGTGCATATGCGAATGGTCTGCAGCCGTTTTCTTGCTATAGGGATTTTTTTGTATTAGGCTAACTTACTCAGTACTTTGATCCCTCAAAGAGCCTCTGGTAACAAAGTTGAATTTATTATCCTGCTTGGGACGAATACGTACTAAGGTAGTGCTTTAATAACACACAAACAAACTGCACTTCGCATCCACAATTTTCGAATAGAAAGGCGTTTTAGTCAATCAGAAAACGAACGGGGCTTCAGAGGAGGGCATCAAAACACCTTTAAAATCAGATGACTTGTCATGAAGGAAAAAGCGGGTGAGCTATCCGAAATCGCGTTGGTTTCTCAGCGATGCATTTTATGAAGCATGTATGCAAAACATGTGAAACAGCTCACGGGTTGGTCGGTGACAGCTTCAGCATTTTTTTCACCTCTGTGATTAGGGTTTGGGTGGGCCTGGACTTCTGCTTGAGATATAGGTAAAATTATGCGCATGGGGTACAAAGGGTATTCTAGATCCAACATACACCTATGGGCTCCCCTTCCTTCATCAAGTCTTAGGAGAGGTCTCTCGTGGTGGTTCCAGTAGCGATACTTACATAGTACTGAGGCTGGCGATACCCGTTGCCGTACCCTCCGTAGTAGCCGTACCCCTCGTAGTAAGAGGGTGCGTACTGACGGTACCGGTTCCGATTCCTCTGGTTCTGCATGAGGCCAAAACATCAACGTGACGAATGGAGTAGCCAGTGGTGTGGATGGATGAAAACCATTTGGGTTCAAGCATTACATTGGGCCAGGAGGAAAATCACTCAGCGGCCCACACATGGGGCTGCTGTCAAATTATGAAAACATTATGGAACTGTTCAATATTGTGGAGGGGAACCATGCACATACATAGACACTTGTGGACTTTCTTCACAATAGGGTACTTCAAAACATAGATGTCGATTAGTTCCCGAAAGAAAGAAAATGCTACCACCCCGGCTCTACACCACCCCCTTCCAGGGGCGGGTCAAGAGGCAGGTGCAAATAGGACATGGCCCGCCAAAGACAAAGACAAAGACGTATGGTCGGGCCATCCCCAATAAACTCGTGGCTATTACAGCCTATTGTCGAGTTTTAAAACAGGCGTCACAGGAAAAAGGGCTGTCACAGGCACACATCAAAATATATAGCAATTCCAAATACCGGCGGCAAGGAAAGAGTCAGCAAGTACGGCAAGGAAAGAGTCAGCAAGTAGGTATGATAAGAAGTTAGCAAGTATGATGATAAATCAGCAAGTATGATAAGAGGTCAGCGAGTATGATAAGAAGTCAGGAAGTAGATCAGATCAACCTGACCGGTCCCATGCACAAATGCCGCCTAAGGCGGCCACCAAACGTGGGAACTGGCAGTTGCCTCAGTTCCTGTGGCAGTCCATAATACAGGGCAGGACCTCTGGAACAAAAACGGCGCCTGCCCATCTCTGTTCGCGACCTGGGGACGTAAAGGTCCCAATCCTGACGGATGTGGCGGTCACGGTGCTCGGCTACTGTTGAGATGGTGCCGGCTAATGAAGCCGGCTCCTGCAGTCAGCGCACCCTGTGAAGTAGGCACAGCGTGTGTTATGAGGCCAAGTTCTCAGCGCTCATCCAGCCAAGACGCACTAACAGATCTGTGACATGGTCAAATTTAGTCCGTCCGAAAATATCTTATGCTCCATAGTTGATAATTTTTTAATCCGAGACATATTCTTTTTGGTACTACTTCCGCACACCGACATGCGGTACCGGATCTGAAAGACGACCAAGGCATTGACGAGCACCGAGATGACAGATAGTGGCAAGCGGCCTCTGAGATGCGATAGACCGGCCAAAGTTCCGAAACATCGTCTAGTAATGGTGGAAACATGCGAGTCCCAGCTGAGGGTGCGATCAAAAGTGAGCCCTATGTTTTGTGCTTCCGAACAGGGAGCAATTGTTGATAGCGAACCGTTACAGTGAAGATGGGGAGAGTGCGCAACTTTTGTTGGCTGCCAAAGACCATACGCTGGGTTTTCTCCGCAGTTACTTTTAGACCGTTACCGCGGAACCAAACGACGAGGGAGGTCAGGACATGTTCCAACTCGGCAGCGACACTTTGGATGCGAGTTTTGTTCCAGGTGACCAAAATGTGTGTGTCATTTGCATACTGAAGGACTCCTGCGCCTTCAGCGGACAGACTGATGTTGTTGGCGAAGAAGCAGTAGAGCAAAGGGCCGAGAGATGACCCTGGAAAACTCCGATGTTGTTTGGAAGTGGCACAGATTTTAAGCTGCGACCCAGACTGTCAGTGAGCCTGACACTCTGGGTATGGTCTTTCAGATACGCAGAAAACCATGAAGTGTCAATACCGTGCTGGCTTAATTTGGCCAAGATTTTTCAATAGTCTATCCCATCAAAGCATTTGGTCAAGTCCAGGAGGAAAAGGAGGGACATCTCACCACGATCATTGGCCGATAGGATCTGGTCGGATATGGATATCAGCGCGGGCTCCGTTGAGTGACGGGGGCGGAAACCATGGCACAGACTGATGTCGTTGGCGATGGAGAGAGGAGGTGGTTGTTGGATAGGTAGGCGTAGAGCTGCTGGTGGACAGCACGCCATTAAGGTCGAATGGCACACAAGTATGTGGGTGCCTTCGATTCACTTCAATTCTAGGCACAGTCCACTGTTGCAACAATGTATTTGCTTAAGCTCATCTTCGTCCCGAATCGTTCCAAATCCGAGACGTTGGTTAGAATTGCATGAATGTTTCGTAGTTTGACCCCAGCGCTTCGCTCTTCGAAACCATCTTCCCTCAGGATTATCAACTCGGTTGACCGTTGCTCCCACCACCGCAACAACCAGCTGCCCCTGGTGACCGATGGCGGTGGCGATGGAGGTCCCAATAACCAGTAGCATATGGCTGCTAGCTGCAGCAGTAGCTGATGGTCGTGGCTCCTCACCTGGTGCTGTTTGAGGGCTATGACCCCCAGGCCGAGCACTGCAGTACCGGCCAGGGCCAGGGTGGCGCCGTTTACCACCCCCTGAGTGTAGGGATCTTGAGCGGCCACCCACCCGAGCACACACATCACCACCATCAGATGTAGCAGCTTCATCCTGTCCACACACAGCCTGGGTCAGGTCACATACACCACACAATCATCAGATGTAGCAACTTCATCCTGTGCAACACACACAGCCGGGGTCAGGTCACACACATATCACCATCGTCAGATGCAGCAGCTTCATCCTGTCCAACACACTCAGCCTGGGTCAGGTCACATACACGTTATTTATCAATCTGGTTGTTATGGGAATGTTTTTGGGCTCCTCTAAGTAACGAAGTTTTTCGTGTGCAGGGTGGTGTATCATATATATGCATAGGCATCCAACAGGGAAAGCTCAGTGGGCTACTGCGGTGTTCTGGTGTGACTGTGCACTGCGCCAGCTGGGTGGCTGCTTGATGCTATTACGCAACCGTTATGTTCTGCTGGACAACTACTGTGCACTACTGAACAGCTTCTGTGTGCTGCTGCACAGCTGATGTGTGCTACAGCACAGCTGCTGTGTGCCACTGAGCAGCTGCTGTGTGCCACTTAGCAGCTGCTGTGTGCCCCTGAGCAGCTGCTGTGTGCCACTGAGCAGCTGCTGTGTGCCACTGAGCAGCTGCTGTGTGTCACTGAGCAGCTGCTGTGTGCCCCTCAGCAGCTGCTGTGTGCCACTGAGCAGCTGCTGTGTGCCACTGAGCAGCTGCTGTCTGCCACTGAGCGACTTCTGCGCAGCCGTTCGGTGTCTCTGCATGGTTGTTGCACGACGGTCGGGTGTGCAAGGCTGAGCAATGTCGCGGTGTTCGCTGTATAACGCACGCCAATATGGCACTGCACATTTAGGTCAAGGCGTGTCAAGGTACCCACACACGCCTGTCATTGCATACACCTTGCTGCTGAATAGCAAGCAGTTGTAATGGCTGGAACAAACACTACGAAGGCTGGACCACATGTACCTCCCGTTCATATTCGGAGATTTCATGGCAACGAGGTGAACTTGAAGCGGCTTCTAGTCGTTTACCGCAATAGAACTGGAGCGTGCAGATGTGGGTACGTTCCCGGCAAAGGTGTAGCGAATTCCAAAATGTATCGGTACCATACTTGTCGCGGATCTGGATATCACTTCTTGATACTGCGGATCACTTTTTGATACTTGATGCATACAATACTTCCAACGCACAGCGAAAATGTATTAGCTATTAATGCTATTATTTAATTTCGAAGCTGTAAGCTTTCTCGCTCCGTTAGAACAGCATCTCATCACAGCATTTCATCAGCATACAGCATTTCACAGATATTTAGCGAGGTTTTCGCGAAGCAGATGCCCGATTTTCTTTTCGGCCGGGCCATACGTTAGCATGAAACAGTGGTCAACATTCATAACTGAAAAAAAGAATATCCAGTGACAAATCACTCTAGGATGGTGATATGACAGTACAAGATGTGCCTGGTTCGAGGTGAATGGTGATGGTAGGATGTGCAATATATTACGTACAACATAATTAGTATATTGTTACACCATGAGTAATTATCACTAGACTTGATACCCTCCCTGTTTTGTGGGGCTTATTATGAATGGATATCTCAGATTAAGAAAACATGTTTTTACTGACAGTTCATCATTTCTCACCCACGAGGGTTGACCCTTCTAAAAAAAATTGAGCATGGTCCTTGAAACGATTGGCTTTTTATTCGCCACGCAACACCATAGAGTCTTTCTCAACTAACCTATAATATATTAGTATTAGACATAAAGACATAAAGACATAAAAGATCAGTGCAACTATGAGCCACAAGGGCCCTTCTTGGTTGCACTCTGTACACTGAACCAGTTGTCCACCAAATGTGTTGATCAACTCTCCCTGGAATACAGAAAAACAAGCCCCCTATTCTTATAATGATTGTCTATGCTGTTCTCAAAGATGTTCAGTGTGTTGCTACTGACAATGGTTTCTGGCAGCTAGCTCCAGTGTTCTACTATACTACCCTGTTGGTGAAGAAGGACTGTCACAACCTTGTCCTGCTGTGATTAACTTTAATTTTGAATTGATGACCTCTAATTGCATCATTTCTGTTAAATTCAAACAGTTCCCTGAGATAACCCTGTTCCTGGCCATGAACAAATTTAAAGACCTCGATGAGATCTCCTCTCAGCCTTCTATATCTAAGTGAAAACATATTCAATTTCTTCAATCTTTCCTCATATGCCAGGTTGCCCATACCATTCACCATTTTTGTTGCCCTCTTTTGTACTCTCTCTAAAAGCCAACAATCTTTTTCATAACTAGGGGACCAAGCTTGAACACAATATTCCAGATGTGACCTGACATATGCACAATAAAGCTTCCTGGTGACTTCCTCACTTTTGTATGATACATTCCTATTTATTGCCCCAAGCATTCTTAGTGCCTTCTTCCTGGCTTCTTTGGTCTGTTCTGATGCCCCCAATTTTGTGTTCAAAATAACACCTAAGTCCTTCTCCTGCTGAGTCACAGATAGTACTTGGCCACCCATCAAGTATGGAGCCTTGATATGCTGCATACCTACATGCATGATTTTGCACTTATCAAAATTAAATTTCATTTGCCATTTTTTGGACCACTTCACAAGCTCGTCTAAGTCTTTCTGCAGCAAGACCTGCTCATTGTGCCCTGTTATTGCCCTAAAGACCTTCAAATCATCTGCAAATTTCAAAACCTTACTGCTTAGGCCACTTTCAATGTTATTTACAAACATAATGAACAATAGTGGTCCCAGTACTGACCCAGACTGATAGAGTCTTTCTCAACTAACCTATAATATATTAGTATTATCCTAACGTATCATAGTTTCAAATATCTTTGCGAAGTAAAGTCGATCCCAAAGCATTGCTTTGCATAGCTCATTGTTAAATAATTATCAGGGCCTTTGTAAATTTATATCCTAGCAATCGTAAGAACAAGAAGTGGGTAGAACAAGAAACGGACAATTGAGAAGCAAAAAACTGGACTATTTGAACATGAGGAAAACTATTGTTTTAGAATAAAATGTAGAAGTACCCTTGATAAGTGTTTTGCCAAACTATTAGATTCCGTTTGATAGCACGTCCAAAAATAGCATAAATGCATTTCACATATACAAATATAAGTTGATCAGCAAGTGTACGTGGGCACACTGGCAACTGAAGACAATTGACATTTATTGGTATATTCCACGTGGAGGAACAATAGCAACGCTGGGTTACCTGTTCTCCCTAGGAATATTATAATGAGACCACTTCGACATTCATTGCTCTTGACTTCTTAAACATCTCGCTCTGACGGTAAAGACCCCATTCACATATGGCCTACACCTTACCAACGATTTCGGTCCGGCACAGCTCCGAGTTCCATATCCTTCTCCCAAATTCGGATAATATGTAGCTTCTGGTTTAATGCTATAATGAACCGTCAAAGATGATCCACCTAATCACAGACAAAGCACAGTTTTTCATCGATTTTTGGCACCGGTGACAAACGGACGTTTATCGAAACTGATATTGGTGTCCGGCAGATACTCGTGCATGCTATGCTATGTATGTACAACGCCCATGCTATGTAGCCAAAATAGAGCATGCTGGCAAACATTTTCATGGTCATCTTGCACATTAGTAATATTTGCATTGACCATGATCTGCATATCAATGAGACTGTCGCTGGTCATATAATTTTCGAAAATGGTATTCAAGGTGATATTTGACGCAGGGAACAAACATGGGAAATATATAACGTCAATGGGAAGTGCATCTGTGTCTGTAAGGAGGCTTACATTCTTTAGGCACGAAGCTTTCAATATTGTCCCATCCGACCAGGCCGCAAGACGCCCGGCCAGATCCCGGCCACCTTCTCCCTTCCCTCTCATATTGCCTTGAAGCACAGCGGAACCCGACCCTCAGTACGTCTCGCGATCAAAGGCGGCATGGAAAAAACAACGTCAGCCTCGCGTCTGGGCCAAAACAACAGAGGGGTCCCTACCAGCTGTGAGATCAGTGACCCCGGTGAAAACTATCGGTGGAAATTTACAGACCTACAGACCGTCCTGACAGCCCCAGGCGGCTTTACCATACACACGGCCTAAGGGGAAGAAAAAAAGCACTCCCACCAATCAAGAGGAAGAACTCAGTCAGAAGCCCTGGGAGTGGCCAGTGGATAGACGAGTCGGGGCTACAGCAAATCAAAGAAAACTGGAGACAGACAGAAAACGCGCTCTCGGACTCTCTCTCTCTCTCTCCCTCTTTCTCTCATTCTCTCGCTCGGAGACACTCTCACTCCGGCAGTTTCTCACTCACGGACTGAGCAATCACAGGCAGAGTCGAGACGACCGAAGGGGCCAGCCGACCAGCAAAAATGTGAGTGCCATCGGTCTGCCATGCCTTCTTCCTTCTTCCAAACCGGCCTATTTTCCATCACAGCTATTTCCCCCTCAATCTAATTCATTGTTGAAAGGAGCGACCCGTCTTATGGGGGGGGGGGCAATTAGACTAAATTCGATGTGATGTGTGAAGAACGTGCGACACCGCCGGTGGCGCCGACGTCGCACGCCTAGTATAGAAGGGCGTGGTAAGTAAATATGTATGGGGAGGGGGATTGGACGAAGAAGGCGTATGCCAGGAACGTGCCCCGGTCCTGTTGGCGTGCAATGTAGATACATGTAAATATATTACCCTTGATGATATAAATGTTTGAGCGCACCAGCAGAGACTCGGAGCAGTTGCCCAGCCTTTGACGTGCATAATTAGCGGTGAAAAGGAATATTTGGGATGAAAAGGGGGCATAGCTTGGGCTAACGATCAGGGATCCTAGGCACAAACCGGATCCTAACATCCGCATTTCGGACCACTGGGCCAGAACGGGTCGTGAAAATGACTATCGTTCGGTCTGATAGTAAGTACGTTGAAAACTGTGCTTGCAATATCCATGTTTTCCCCCTCCTCGTCCAAAGCTTTCGACCCTCACATTACCGGAGCTAAAGAAGTAACACTATAGCCTAACTAACCTAACTAGGCCACTCAAAGACACCAGACCACTTGTATAAGCCCTCGGAGCCAGTACGATGAGCCCCCTCGTAGCATTAAGACTTCATCCAAGCGAGGAACGCTGCCAATAATGGCGAGGCCAGCTATGTTGGCAGTGGAAGGTTTGCATATTCGGCCAACATACCATAAAAATAGAGCAATGGTCTGTCGATATATGTGCTTGTGTACCGCTGAGGGGGGAGGGGCGCTAAATTTGGAGACCAAGCAATTCATTAATAAATGAGGAGGCAATGAATGGGGCGAGCGAATGCGAAGTGAATGAGGAGAATGAATGTGTGTAGGTAGCTTTAAGGACCAGTGGAAGCCGCTTAGTGCTCAATCACTGGCACCTATTTCGAGCGGAGCATTGCACACAATTATACTACTATTAGCATCCAAAAGTCTCAACTCGGGCCAAGTCATTCAAACCACGGAGTAATTTCATTCTCATTAATTTTATAAAGACAACGTATTCTTTCTAATTTGGCTAGAAGCATTCATTTACCTATATGGTGTTCCCAAAACTTTGACCTCGCACACATATAAATTCGTGTTAGGGACGGTAGCTCAAACAACATCAAGCCCACTGGGGTTTGGGGAATGTGTGGTGGAGGTGGCGGGGAAACACAACACAACACACCCGAACATAGGCACAATCAGCAAAGGAGTAATTACCCCAGTCTAAGCATAGAGTCAGTCCATGTGCAGCCGGGTTAAGGTTAAGTCTTAGTTAAAATAAAACCCCAGTAGTTCAGATTAGCTCTTAATAAATCAGATCAGTTTCAGTTTAGGCTTGGTTAGCATTACTTTTCACACATCCATTATAGTTTCACACACTCAGCACAGCTCCTACACACACCACAAAACACCCCGACACCCACCAAACCACCGCACCCACCACCGCCCCCACACACTACCGCCGGCAGAGCCGCCACACATACATGTCCTCCAACATCAAACAATGTTTCACGTATCGCATCTGTGTCCTCCAACATCCAACAATGTTACACGTATCGCATATGTGTCCTCCAACATCCAACAATGTTTCACGTATCGCATCTGTTGTGTCCTCCAACATCCAATAATGTTTCACGTATCGCATCTGTGTCCTCCAACATCCAACAATGTTACACGTATCGCATCTGTGTCTTCCAACATCCAACAATGTTACACGTATCGCATTGTACTTGTCGGGCATTGACTGAATTGAATGGAATCAATCAGGTTTGACCTGCACCAACTTTGACTGTCATAATCCATTCATGATGACGATAGTAGCACTCAGAAAGTGAATTCGGTGAACACAAATCTGACTGCCAGCTGTGGTGACTGAAAGAAGTAAATTTCTGGTTAACCGAGCCAAGTTGACAAAAGTAAGCATTCCATGCCATATACTTCGCCATTATTCCCATGTGTTCAGTTCAAATTCGACCCCACATTCGGGCCAGGAATGTTAATTTGATTCACAGCACGCGTTGCCGATTGGCTGCCTGTTTCTCTTGGAAGATTGTACCTTCATGTGCATCAGTGTTTTCCTTCGGCATCGGCTTTATGATAGGGAGAAGCCACTCACGCTCACAAGGCCTGTCGGGTGTGAGCGGGAGAGACCACCCACTCTCACAAGGCCAGTCGGGTGTGAGCGGGAGAGACCACCCACACTGACAAAGGCCTGTCGGGTGTGAGCGGGAGAGACCACCCACACTCACAAGGCCAGTCGGGTGTGAGCGGGAGAGACCACTCACGCTCACAAGGCCTGTCGGGTGTGAGCGGGAGAGACCACCCACACTGACAAAGGCCTGTCGGGTGTGAGTTGGAGAGACCGCCCACTCTCACAAGGCCAGTCGGGTGTGAGTGGCGCTTGGAATCGCGGCGGCGTGTGGTGTGACGTCACCGCCCTGGACACGGAATACTGACCAATGAAGCAACGGGGCGAGTGACCCGTGAGGGTGGCCAAGGCCGCGCGCTTTCGGCGAGGCGTGAGCACAACTCGGCCATTGACAGCGCGCGCTGATGATGCAACGATGGAGCCTGGACCGGTGGGAGCACCATCACCATGGTGTCAGGCGTACCGGGAGAGTACTGATGATGCAACGATGGAGCCTGGACCGGTGGGAGCACCATCACCATGGTGCAGGAATACCAGGAGAGTACTGATGATGCAACGATGGAGCCCGGACCGGTGGGAGCACCATCACCATGGTGTCAGGCGTACCAGGAGAGTGCTGATGTCAGAGGGTGACACGGGGTCAGCCTGGTCTCGTCCATTGGTGTCATCGCTGTTAGCCAGTGCCATCGGTGCCGTCGGTGCCATTGGTGCCATCGTCCATCGGTGGCATCGCTGTCAGCCGGTGCCATCGTTGCCATCGGTGCCATCGTTCCTACGGTGTCATGGGTGCTATCAGTGCCATCGGTGCCATCGGTGCCATCGGTGCCATCGCCCATCGGTGCCATCGTTGCCATTCGGTGCCATCGTCCATCGTTGCCATCGGTGCCGTCGGTGCCATCGGTGCCACCGGTGCCATCGTCGCCATCGGTGCCATCGGTGCCTACGGTGCCAGCAGTGCCATCGGTGCTATCGCCCATCGGTGCCATCGCTGTCAGCCGGTACCATCGTTGCCATCGGTGCCATGGGTGTTTTCGGTGCCATCGGTGCCATCGCTGTCAGCCGGTACCATTGTTGCCATCGCCCGTCCAACACCGGCCGCTCACCAACACTGATGAAGGCTCACAGTAGTGGACGGTCGGACTGCATAGCTTGGACGGCGCGCGCGACATCGATGCATCCAACATGAACGTATGTATTCTGCTTGTTCTGTGTTAGAGTTAGGCCTTTTCAGGTTAGCAACTAGGATGATGCTTTATCTTTACATGACGTGTGTGCGCTTCATGCTGCACCATGTCTAATGCACCAGGGGATGGGCGCGAATGATCAACTCTGGTCGAAGCACCCTAAATCCCAAATAACTAGCTAACGCACAAGGGGAATTAGATAATATAGCGTAATGTAATATGTTCCGATCAAACAAAGGCATGTAACTATACGAATGATATATGCGCATGTAATTATTCCCAGTTAAATATGCACATATAAGCATACGCAAGTAAATATACGCATGTAAACATACCCATGCAAATATACGCATGCAAATGTACGCATGAAATTATACGCATGTAAACATACGCATGTAAGCATACGCATGTAAGCAAACGCAGGCAAATATAAGAATATAAATATACGCATACAAGTATACGCACGTAATTATACGCATGTTAATAAACGCATGTAAATATACGCATGTAATCATACGCATGCAAATATACCCATGTAAATGTACACATGCAATTATACTATGTAAGTATACGCATGTAAATATACGCATGTAAATATACGCATGCAAATATACGCATGTAAATATACGCATGTAAATATACGCATGTAAATATACGCATGTAATTATACGCATGTAAATATACGCATGTAAATACACGCATGTAAATATACGCATGTAAATATACGCATGTAAATATACGCATGTAAATATACGCATGTAAATAAATACACACATGTAAACATACACGTGTTAATTTACGCGTGTAAATATACGTATGCAATTATACATATGTAGAAGTACACATGTAAGCAAAAGCAGGTAAATATACGCATGTAAATATACGCAGGAAAATATACCCATGTAAATATACGCATGTACTCACGCACCCAACAAGCTAAAATGTTGCGTAATTAAGGACGCATTCACGTAAAAAAAGACGAAACGACTTTCTCCCCAAATTGGTAGCACTTGTCTCCAGAAGACTGATTTCTTACAAATGCTCCACATCCAATTGGCTTCACTGCTATCAGTCACTGCAGCCACTGCAGTCACTGCAACTACTGCAACCACTGTAGCAACTGCAGTCACTGCAGCCACTGCAGCCAGCAGGAGCCAGCAAGAGCCAGCAGGAGCCAGCAGGAGCCAGCTGGAGCCGACAGGAGCCAGCACTGGACGCATCATGGCATGTGTGGTGCACTTGGCGCGCTTCCTAGGCGTTGGGTAACCATGAGGCGTGGAAAGCCGCCGCTCGTGCACTGATGGGGACACAATCGACCAGCTCGCTGCCTTCTTTGTTACGAAACGCCAAGCCCACGCAGCCCTTTTGCAGAAATCTGATGGCAGCCGTGGCAAGATCACGTCCGACATTACCTCACCGCACCGTGTTGGGAAATTGGGAGCGGAGTGCAGTGCTTTGATAAAACTGTCGCACGCCAACAGAGCTGTGATCAAGAACTGGGCTAAAGAGTTTTGGCTGGCCAACAATAGAGAGTATTCACTAGGCTTGAGCGATCTTGAAACCAAACTGTTTTTCCGCCCCAAGTGTGTTAGTTTCAGCATCACTTGTGGTAGAGGGCACGGGGCTAGGCCCACACATGATCAGGGGGCCGTGTAAGGCTACTCCATCCTCTTTAGTGGTAGGTAACTATCGTCATCCATGTTACTTATCTGGCTTAGGCGCTTGTCAGCCAGGTGCAATATCTGACCAGGCGTCCTGTTTGAGTGTCACCAAGCTCAATGATATGTAATTGTACGCTGATGACGCATCTGGAGATATCATGGAATATACCGGCCCTCCACTGTTGTTATTGTGGTGACAGATTGCATCGATATTGGCTAGTCAGTAGACACTTTCAGCTCTGTAGTCGGCGGCCATGAGCGACACTGCGACACTGAGGCGGAACAAAAAGCGGCCCACACAAATCGAGCTGTAAAAGCCATTTACGTATGCTTTGGTTCCGAGACGTCCGTAGCTCAGTGGTTACGCTGACCATCTTGGAGACCAGAGGTACGGGATTTGATGGTTCGCGGTGCCCACCCTCCCTGACAGGGTGAGAGGTAGGCGATACTATCTAGTCTCAGGTGCGTAGTGCATCGTAATGCCACAAACAACAGCAACAATGCTGTTTGGCCATGAGCCATGCCTATAACTGAGCTGAACAATTGTGCATCCTTAGATGTTCACTCCCCCCTCAACTGACAGAAGTATATCAGACAGAGAAAGCACGTCTCTTCTGGCTAGGGGAGCAAAACTACTTTAGCTAGGGGAGCAGGATTCTTCTGGTTAGGCGAAGCAGGACTCTTTTAGCAGGGAAAGCAGACCTCTTCTGGCTAGGAGGAGGCTGTCTCTTCTGGTTAGGGAGAAGAACTCCTTTGAAAATCGAACTTGAAATGCATTATTACAACGTGGAACTGTACTGAAGTTGGGACTAAGCGGAAAACCCCTTAAAAACCGCTTTATTTGAACAAAGATTAAAAGTAGTTCATGAAAACTAATGAAACAAAAGTGCGACGGATAAAAATGAAAAGACCACACCTGACACTTCGTCAAGAAATTAGAACGCGAAAAGTCTTTGCACAAGTATATAATGGATTCGAAAGCGTGCAGGTCGGGCGGGGATTTGCCGGACAGGGACGATCAGATGACTGTTGTGCCATATGCACGAAGACTAGTCTCACCCATGCGGTGACTTTTATATCATATACACGAGACTAGATCCACTCAGGCTTTGCATTCGCTCTTAGTAGCGCGACGATAATCACGTCGTAGATATATGTCTCTCGGCAAACATGAGAGGTATAGCTGTAGATGGCTATGTCCACCGGTAGCTTTATGATTGCTAGATATGATACAACCACTGGTGGAATGCGCAGGTCTCCCAACGTCCGAGTTCTAGTGCAGTCCGAGTAGCGTGATGCAGCATCATTTCCTCAGCACAGTACAGTGATGCACTCCACTCACCTGAGCAGGTGTGGATCACTTCCAGTCGCCACGCGGGACCCGAGAGTGCACCGGCACACTGAAAACAAGAGTGACACCAAACTGGGTCAGCGGTGCTCTTATAGCGTGCCACCGGGGGACCTTGAGAGAGACGGTCGCCGACGATGGAGAGGTCACCGACCAGACTGTGACAAACCCGCCGCTCAGGTCATGGTGACCAGAAACCCGGATCCGATCGTCTCGCAAGCGCCGGCAGGGAGTCACTAAGCTGTCAATATTCTCAGGTTCATTGTCACCTCAAGGTGCCTTTTACTCTCGAACAGCCCGCGCAGCCGCGAAACGTGAAGCCGCGTCTCGTGAAGCTGCGTCTCGTGAAGCCGCGTCTGGTGAAGCCGTGTCTCGTGAAGCCGCGTCTCGTGAAGACTCGCGGTTGTGTTGCGTCGCTGCTCGGGGTGCGCCGCAGATACCGCATTCAGAGTTGTCCGGATCCGGGATCAGTGCCGTCTGGGTGAAGGCAGAGCGGGCCGCGGTCAGCACACGCCGGGACCCACGCACCGTTCTGTGGTGACGGCTTCTGCGCGTCATGTGCCTGCGACTAGCTACATATCTGAGAGCGGACGGCTCCAGACTCGTGTTGCCGCCGTCAAGGCGCACCTAATTAAGAGCAGGCACATTAATTATATACTAGCCCCGCCGGAACGGCCGACAATTCCACCTTCGCCAGATTCCGCATAACATTGGCCCCAATCTTATGCTGGCCAAATAAATGGCGAATACATCCTTGAAATCATCTTGCTTCCGCATGGATCTATGTTCTTTACGGTATACCTAATGGGAAGATACTATAAGCCTGGACAAAAAGATAATTAGCACCCCAACCAATACCACATCCTAAATTCCGAGGAAACTATCCACCGACATCCTACAAACCTACTAATACCAATCTAGCTCTATGCACTCGATCCAGCATAACACACCCGTAGAACGAGTGCCCCATCAATATGTTCAATTTCATCCATGCCTGCTTACAGGGGCCTGCACCGTGCACACCTACTGGCATATATCTCACCCCATCCACCACTAGTTAGAAATAAAAATTAGACTCTATAACCTAATAAATTGTGTACCATATTCTTTTCCTATATTCAATGAGGGACTCTCCACAACATCATCAGACATCCTATTCCATTGGTCAAGCACCCTCTGATTAAAAACCTGTTGTCGCTTAACTGTCCTACACTTTGACTTGCTTGACTTGAATTGATGGCCCCTATGTCATGCTCTAAATAGAAGAGGACGATTCAGATTGACTTTACCCAACCCTTTAGCGAATTATTGCATTTCAATCATATCACCCGTTAGTCTCCTATAGGTGCTTCAGTGAATACATATGAAATACCATAAAGCTTTTCCCATATTCTAAGTTACCTAATCCACTAATGATGATGTCGATACATAGTGGTTTTGCACGGCACATTTTCTAGCGTATCTATATCTCTTTCTAACTAAGAGCTCCATGCCTGTGCAGAATGTTCCACGTGGGGTCGGATATAGACGAAGTGCAGTTTTTCATGACTTCCTTGCATTTATCCCTCACACCCCTATTAATGGCTCCCAGCATTCCGATTCCTTGTTCGTAGCGGAGGTATATTGTTTTTTTACTTTCAGTTCATTTTAAACTAACATACTCATTATAGATGCCCTAACACACCTCCTGGCTTTATTCCGAGCTATTCTATAAGATTATAAGTTTACCTCAGAGTTAAAATATTTTAGTTTCTTAAATTCCTCCATATTTGACTTCAGTAAATGTTTTACTTCCTTGGTCAGCCATGAAGGATGCTTATCCTGGTTTAATATAATTTGCCTATTGGGAATGAAACAATCCTAAGTGCTGTGATAATGAAATAATCCTAAGCTGAGTGCGTCGGAAAGTCACAACCACCGGTCCTTAATGTGCCCCCCCCCCCCCCCTCCCCAATCTATTTGGGCCTGGCCATTTCCTTCATGTATTGTGCCCTCCTAATAATTTTCAGAAACTTAAACCTATGCTAGGCAGCTACCAGGGGCATTGTTGTGTATACCTTAAGAGTGCATCTACCCCATGGGCGGATACAGGAGAGCACTGGGGGTATGTCCCCCATGGAAAGGGGGAACCCCAGAACCGAAAAAGTCCCGGCAAGACGTTTTCGGCTCTGAACGCTATTTCGGGGCACCGGCCCGACATTTTGAGGCCCCCAGCGTTATTTTCAGGGTCCCCTGTGCGACTTTTTGTCGTCCCCGTCCCACATTTTGGAGCCCCAAGAGTCATTCCTAGAGGTCACTGAACGATTTTGGGGAGCCCCAATGTGATTTTTATGGATATCAGTGTGATTTTGGACCCCCGGCGACATTTACAGGGGCCCCTGCGCGACCTTCTGGTGTTCTCAATGTGTTTTTGCAGGTACCCCAGTGTTAATTTTGGGGGCCCAAACGGGATTCTTAGGGGGTCAGGTGTAATTTATTTTATCGACCACGGTGCGGTTCTTGCGGGTCTCAAGACCTCTCAGGGGGGGCAACCGTCCTTTTGCCCGGGGGAAAGGGGATAGTGCCTCCTGGAGGATGAAAACCGATCAACATTCCGCAACGTTATACACCTTGTCTGTTTTACAAATGCATCTAGCTTCGTCTGTCTTCATTTTAGCGACATCGAAGAAAATACCACAAATGAATATCTAGCTCTCGCCACTCATGTCACGCGGCCTGGCTCGCGTCGCCCCGCTCTTCTGTGGTGTGTATGAATGTCTAGGTCATGTTTTTGTTGTTGTAAAACCACGGCTAGTAGACCCAATTGCTGGCTTTGTACCGCGCATTTTTTTAACAGAAACATTTCACATTTGAGCCTTCCTCGTTTCTTTGACCTCAGTATAAGTGCTGCCAATTTACTATCATTTTTATTCTTGATGAAATGCACCGTTCTAAGTAAAACATCACTTCCGCTACCGGAACTATACGAAGATATTTTGTATTGCATTCTCCATTGAATCTCCCTTTGTCTAGGTGGGATTTTTCACTCCACTAGGTGGGATTTCACGGCACTAGGTGGGACGCATCCCACCTAGTTAACATGTTAGAGGAGGATCTGCCAAGTAATTAATCTTAGGAAACTTCTTCCACTCCAATCTCCCGCTCTTCACAAGCGAAAGGCATGGACGCGGCTAATGCGGCAGGAAATTCATGCCATACTCGCATGTGTCGCCGCTCTGGCGGCTGCGTCTGGAAGCTTTCGCGCGTTGTCTCCCATTGTTTGAAAATAATTCACTTCATTTCGTCTCCCAAATTGAAATGTTAGGCTAGGATAAGTTTTAAGAGGGTAAATTTGTGTTTTAAGGTGTGTTATAAATTCTTGGACTTTCTTTTTCCAATGCAATATTTTTGGATGTGACCAACATGATGTGATCACCCATTTCCTGTGCAAATGCGTACTTTTCAGTTTGCAGGCAGAATAGCACCAACAAAAGGTTTTTGAATTAGGTAACATAGCATAAAAATAATTTCAGAAATAATTAAAATGCAATGTAACCTAACCTAACTCCCATATAAGGGACAAACAAATTGACAAAAATGCAAACATACTAAACCTTTTTTCCACTATTTTTCAAATTAAAAACCAAACAACCTAGCCAGGCCTGTTTTTAGGAAAGAAATTGATTTAACAAAATTTAAATAAAACAAAATTGTCCAAACTAAAAAAAAGCCTGACCTAGCCTAACCTAACCAACACTACAACACCCTTTGTCTGCTTCACGGAGGTAAATGTGTGCAAAACTTGTCTTGTTAATACCATGTAGCACAATACTTCCTTTAAAAAGCCTTCTTGCTTTTTCTTCGGAATATATTCGCCTGCAACCCCCTTTTCATATCATCTCCCTTACCAACTGAATAGTATGCATTTTAACCAGAATTGAGTGATCACATCATCTTAGTCATTTTAAGAAGTGTGCTCTTACAAATTTTTCTTGAAATGCTTTATCTGAATTAAAATGCAAGTATCTGAAATATTTGGTCACATTTCCCTCTTACCTTAAAAGGAGCCTGATAGTGCACACAAATTATGATGTTGGATACCAGTGTTGTGTGACCACTAGGAGGTTAATCAAAATATTGCTATTGCATAGCATTGCTTCTTTTGGTTGGTGTTGTGCTAGCAATACCAAAAGTACATGGGCTTCCAGCCCCGTCATCATGGGTTAGGTTATGGATTTACTTTTTTTAAGTTCATCACAGGTGTTCTCCTGTAGAGCAGCTCCAGCATGGGGCGGGCTGATCAAAACCTACCTTCCAGACAGACTGCAAATCATGGCAGACAGTGTCTGCAAATATCCAAGACTGAATTGGGTGCCCCACCCACACTGTAAAAAAAAGATTAGCACCCCTTTGGTGCTATTTCAAATGTCAAATTCCAGCACCACAGGCTGCTTGAATTAAGCACCTTTCTGGAGTTGGCATCGCATCGCAAAATTTCAAGTGCTAAATATAAGCATGGTGCTTATATCTAGCACCTCTTTATTCGGCTATATTTAGTAGCATGGTACTTGAAATGAGCACCCATGGGGTGCGTGCGCTTTAGCACCCCCAGGGTACTTCTTTAGCTACATGCTAGCGTCCGATACCAATCTGAAATATTACAGCGAACAGGATGCTTACAGGCGATATACCCTTTTAATGCATTCGTATGCAAATAGCAATGCAAAGGAATACGTATTTCCTACTTTGCAAATAGCAAAGGAGGACATGCATATACATATATATATATATATATATATATATATATATATATATATATATATATATATATATATATATATATATATATATACATATATGTATATATATATATGTATATATATATATATATATATATATATATATATATATATATATATGTATATATATATAAATATATATATATATATAAATATATATATATATACATATATATATATATATATATATATAGAAGCAAGTTTAGTATGTATTACAGTGAAGTACATGAACAGCAAAAAATATTAGTGGTTTCTTTAATTTTAATCTCAAATTTTGCAACTAAAATACCTAATATCATGTAGCCTAACCCAGTTGATTGCTTCATGAAGGAAAATGTGAGGAAGACTTTTATCATGGACACCTTAAATGACAATAACACCAAATAAACCAACGAAACCTAACCCCGACAATTTATTTTATCTGTTATGCAAGCTCCACATTTATCACAGTTCAGTCTTACATGGCACAGTGCCAGTCATGAACAAATGGTGATGTAAAGAGTAGCTCCACTGGCTCCATGACTACATAATTATGAACAAATAAAATCCATAATAATGTTATACAGTCATAACGTGCTAAAACATAAAAAGAACCCCAGTGGCCCATCTCGGCTAAGCCTATACAATTATCTGGTAGCAACAATTGGTGGTGATAATCCAGGCTCTGCTATATCCAGGATAATCCAGGATAATATATCCTTTCTTTCAGCTAATAAATTCTGAGCAGCACAATAAACCACCCAAAAGCCATTTTCTGAGAAATGATTTTGTTTTGCCCCACAGAATAGGATGCAACTGGCATAGCCCACTCAGCTTTTCAGGGTCCATAGATTAATAATGATGCAAAAAATACATTTTAGCTTGTTTGTCCCATGGCAATAACGCATATGCCTTGCTAAGCATGCCAGGTATTATGTGTTGTCAAGCTCAGGTATGTTAGTGATTGTAGCTTGAGGTTGGATCAACTGCGTAAGTCATCCAGCGCCCGTAATTTCAGGGGTGTACGCAGCGAGGTTGGCAAGATGCTGACATAATCATATTGATACCAAGGATGTGGAAAAACATTTGCTGTGAAGACACACCCACCTTGTGCAGACTATGACAGGCATGTGATTCTGGATCCAGAGGTTCTCTTGATCCCAGAGAGACTTCTCTTCTTCGCTTCAATCTTGCCGCACGACTGCACCGATCCGCACGCCATCGAATCTCAAACGAAAATGGCCGAGTGTTCGCGCAGTTTTTTTCGTTAAGCAGCGTTAAGGTGCTAATATTCCCGCCATTTTTCTACGCTGCTTATTTTAACTACCCAACTGCTAACTGTAAGCAGCCATAGAGTGCTCAAACTCCCGCCAAAAAACACGGACCGTAACAGTGCTAGATATAAGCAGTTGCATTATTCTGGACTGCTTGGCACAACACTCATGGCTGCTAAGATCAAGCATCCTCATTCTTGCCGTCTAGCATCTGCAGGCTAGAATTAGCCCCCTCCAGCCGAATAGTACATATGGTGCTTGTTGCTAGCATCCTTATGCTTGTTACTAGCATCCTTAGGGAAAAGCGTTGTTTGAAGCAGTCACTTAGCATGCAATTAGCAGCAAAAGTGCGAATCATTTTTTACAGTACAGTTACATTTAATTTTTTCTTCAATTTTACAATATAAATTTGAATGATTTTGCACTCCCTTGTTCTTGTGCACATTTTGTATAGGTAGTTCCTAATCGCAACACTGTTGTCATAAAAACACATGTAGCCAAGTTTCATGTGCATTCACTGGTGGTGTATTGTGAAAATCATATTGATATTTACCCTACGGTTTTGAACTGAATTTCACCCTTATGTGGATTTACACTGCTAAATTTCCACTGGGAAATTAGGAAGAGAAGTATGGGAATCTGGATGGGATATCAGTGATGCAGCGTCCAGGGACTTGTGCAAATTTGAGTGTAATGAAGCATCAGTCAGCAGTGTGCAAATATACTGGTGCTAGTGCACATCATCAAGGCGTCTGTCATGCTTTTCAGTCTGGCAGACACCCAAACCTCAGAGACATTTCAGAACACTGACATAAAGAGGCCTTGACAATGCATACCAGCACCAATGCATGTTTGTAAGCTGATGCGGACAAAGCATTAGGAGGCAGATCTACCAATTTGTATTATCAAGAACCCTCACACTCTCAAACTTCGAAGACCTGAAAAAGTATTTGCGTAACCTCAGTGCTAGCCATTTCCATGTATGTCACTCTTGCATGTTTGCATTCTTGTTTCCAAATTGTTTTCGGTAGCGCGCCAGATATGTCACACTTATATCTGCCCCACAGTAGTTCAACGTTTCTGCCGATAGGTGGCACCTCCTTCGCCTTGAACGGTCAATACTGACCATGAAGTAGTTTGTCTTTTGCCATTCTCAGCATTTCATAAGCATCTAAACCCAACAATGATATTTTCCAGTGAATTTCATCCAGGAAGATCCTGAACTCATTGTGATTCCCCTTAACAAAATTTGGAGTCAATGTTTTATTGATTCCTACACCAACATATATGAAAAAGGTATAATGCAGTGAGCACTATAACAGAAGTTATCTCCTATGTTCACCTTTTCAATTTTCTTCATTTGTAAGCGTCAGATCCAACACTTCAGTTACCTTTGTAGGCTCATGTATCATTTGAAGGGAAAATATACTCAAAGCAACCAACGAAGCTTCTTCCTGATATGCTCAGGCGTCTAGCTTTGTTTCCGATCACTGCTATGTTTGAGTCGCCCAACAATATATTTCTCCCATGGTCCTACTTATCTCCTCCTGCATCAGCCTGTCAGTGTTTTCATTCTGGTCTAGTGGCCTAAAAAATTCCACAGTCCATAATCTTATTCCATTCATCAGGATGATATCCAACTACAAGATTCTGCTCCTTCACTATCGTCAGTACACTATCAGTACACTATCGTCTACTGTGAGACATTTCATTACTTTCCTCACATACAAGAGTATCCCACCTCCTATCCTTGCTTTGCCTTGATGAGCATGGATGCTGTAACCCGTCAATTCAAATTCTTACAAGTTATCACAAAAATGATTTAATTAACCCATGCCTCAGCCATGCATGCAAAGTGTAGCTTTTCAAACAGCATGCCCTTCTCACCTTATGATTTATGCTGTTCGTTGGACGTGTTGAGCGAACATAATACTGGTGGCGCCGCTTTGGTGGTGAGCTTCTGAAGGAACATCACCAGCGTGAGCTTGCCATGGTTGATGTTATATTCTAGTTTCTACAGGAAGTGTAGGTAATTTCCAATGGTGAAATTTAAACATTATTTAAACAAGCTCTCTTGTGATGTGTGGTGCGTTTTATTATCTAATCATTTGACCCTTTCACTTTTTCTTTAAAGTGACATTAGATCGATTAGCTATTCAACTTTCTGTACTATGTTCTTACCTATGAAAAATCGAAGGTGCTGCATTTTGATGCCATATTGAACAGCTTCCAGGAAATTTTACCCATGTCATTTTTGCGCTAAACTCCAGGATTTGTTGAGCCAATCATCACCATCACTATCACTATTCATTTTAAAAGTACGTGACATTTCTACATCAGCGAATGCATTTCCAATGGTATTAAGCAAATAGGAATATAACTAGCTTCCTTCTGAGGTCATACTCGAACATTTGTATATACTTTTAACCCTGTCACTTTTCACTTGAAATTTGACATCAGCATTTTGACAGGAAGCTTTCAGGCATTATTGAGGTTCTGGCATAGCTCCATATGCGTCAAGCGCCAACATTTGCTGTCCAGAGAACCCGTAAAACCGCCGAGCGGCGGCAAGGCAAAAAAAGAAAGTTCCAACCTCGATCAATACCAAGCAACTTCGGCTCTGCCACGCCAAAATTGTGTGGGAGACATTCACGGTTGTAGATGCATTGTTCTCATGCAACGCCCATGAGCGTAATGGTAAACTTAAACTAATTTCATCAGCGTGAGCGCCGAACAGTACCAACAGCTTAGATTTCGCCCGTGGCAACCTAACATGAGGAGAGGAATGGTTCGCAGAGGATGATGAGAGGAACCTCCCTACACCTGGCATGAGGAGAGGAATGGTTCACATTATCACATCGTTTTTGTTCCTGTTCTACTCCGACTGGTATTGACTTAAATTATTAGACCTGCCAATATGTTACAGCTTTACAACAAACATCGCATGGAGCAGTGCAATTCGCTTGCACCACTACTGCATCTACTCCCACCGAATACCACCAGTTGATGTACTGTCGTCCTTGCCCTGATATCATCACACCAAGGTAGCATTGAGATATCCGGGTAATGTCAATAACACTATGGCATACTTTGAATTACTCATGGTCAAGTGAAGCCAAATTCGCAATATAAAAAACTCTGGTATGTCGGCCTCGATTGACTGAAACCGCATTGATCCGCTCTGTAGTCTTTCCGGTCAGATCCTCAAACCACGTCTCGGGGGGTCGCTATATACCCCATCTAATTTCCAAACTAAGCATTGCATGGAAACGAAAGTAGTGTCTTTGGAAAGCACTCAATGAGTAGGGCCAGAAACTACCACCAAAACGTACCACCACAAAAAAATGACATTACTGGAGGGTCTATGTGATCACGACTGACATGTTTTAGCTCTGGGAAGTTCATTTTGTGGAGATAAAAGACGAACACAAATGATTCGGAATCAGAAAAGGAACGCAATATCGAACATGGCCCTAAAATGTTTGCCCACCCAACATCAATATTTTAACTAGATCAGAGGCGCCCTGCTCCCGCCGGGCTTATCTGACCTATGCTGCTCGCTTCGCGAGCTCTTGACAATAGGAATCCACTCCATTCTTTTTTCCCGCATTTTGCAGGAGCTTGGCACTAGCAAATCAAACAATTTTGGGGGGCTCATTCAACTGACATTCCATACAGAAGGGGGCTATGTATCGTGTGTCACCTCCCTAGAGCCAATGGCCATCTCAGTTTCCCTCAGGTGTGCTGGAGGGGGGGTACTTTGGTTACCACGCATGGTGGTACGAAGTCGCCAAATTACGCCAATTGACGTGGCATGTATGGAGTGAACAAACGCATCCTGATATTTCCCCTTCACTAGAGCTTATCAGCAGCAGCTTGGTAAATGATGAATGAATGGATGAACGAATGAATGAATGTTGAATGCATGACGAATGAATGAATCAATAAAATGTTTCACCAAGGTAACCGGAGTGGCGGGAAGTCATCCATATAACAGAAATGTTGCCGCGGATCAGGAGAATATTGAGAAGCTATCCATGGCGAGGAGAACAAATTTTCGGTACCAGTGGGGATGGAGATAAGTGGGTTCTGTATCAGTGCGCTGTGCGCTGTGCGCTTTATTCCGAACACGGTGTGAGTACCAGACCAACCGTTGTACCACTACCGGTTTGGGAGCGGGTGGAAGGGGCGAATTTAGTCGGCAAAGGGTTCATGCCTTTACCTCAAAAGTGGTCGATTGTACCGAAATATTTCACTAAAGTGTTATTATCTTGACATTTACGAATAGTTTTTGAAATAAATATTGTCTAAATCAAACCAAACGTATATTAGCAATTCAATTCTGGTAAGTGTTTCGAAACTGGAGATTTTTTTTTAACTTCTGCCAATCGATGCTTCTGGAATCGTCCCTGTTGGGGAGGGATTCTTCATTTTCCAAGTTAGAACAAAGAATCAGACCACGTTCCGTGATCCATCTCTCAGCTCCATTGTCACGTTTTCTGTCGACCCACACATTGAAAAAAAATAACCCATGGCGATGTTTTGAGAAAAAAAATAACCCGAAAACATTCCGTCCCCCAACCCCAGACAAACAAAGTCGGTAGTGGCACCAGTGCCCACCACAATACGGCCGGTAGCACAGTCAAATGGGAATTAAATGTGCAAGGGCCAAGGTCCCATTGGGTTCGGTTTTCATGGCCACTGAGCCCGACGCCAAATCTTTGGCAAACTTAGGAAATTCATCGGAAATCCTGACAAAGAAATTCGGTCTCCTTGCCCAGAAAAGCATTTTAATATTCCCATTCATTCGCGGAAACATTGCTGTATGGACGACCTCCCCTCCTCCTCCCAAGTACATCCCCCCCCACCCACACACACACAAATTCCGTAGCAACGCCGGCGCATGCATGGACGACCTCCCACTTCTCGACTGCCTCCCTCCCCATATCATCCCCACCACCTACGACCGGTTTGTTCACAACAAAGTTGGTAGTGACGCCAGTGCCCACAACAATAAGTAGCAGAGTCAAATAGGAATTAAATGTGCAAGGGCCCAGATCCCGTCGGGTTTGGTTTTGAGCGCCACTAAGTCCAAGGCCAGATCTCTGCCCGACTTAAGAATTGCATTGAAAATTCTTACAAGGAAATTTATCCTTGCCAACAAATTGCTAAATGTTGCCTTTCATTCGTGGAAATATTCCTGTAAGACGACCTCCCCTCCCTCCCCCGAGTACATCACTCCCTTATACTCCCCCCCCACCCAACACATAAATTCCGTACCAACGCCCGCGCCTGTATGGATGGCCTCTCACTTCCCGACTGCCTCGCTCCTCATACCAACCCAACCACAGACACAGCTGATTGCGGGAGATACACCAATCCATTCACTGTGTCAGAGTAAAACGTCAATTCAGCTGGCGGGGAGGAAAACAATTATCATGCCACCAGCTGTGGGTATATCATGCCAATGGCCGAAGCTATAGCATACAATGCCGCCTGTCCGGTAGTATTTTTACTCACTTAAAATTACACCAATTGACTTGGCACTACCACATATCCCCACCCCGTCTATCTGAATGGGTGGACGTGGCAAATGCTTGCGGCAAGCTGTATATAGGTTATGACCTACTTACAGTTGCGTCGGCAGACATTTTTTTAGCGATAGATACGCGAAATTAATAACCCGTACACCAGTATTCTCATGGTCTGTATCCCGATCATAGGCGTATATCACGTGGATGCATCTTCCCCAAAGTTCCAATGGTTTAACACGATCCTTACATCTAGTGAATGCAATGAAGCAAATAAAAACATCACTTTTCCACCGCTGCTCCGTCTACCGCCTCCATCCCTCAGTTGCCTCCCCCCCCCGCAGCATACCCGTACATCAGGGGAGGACAGACTTTGTCCCATGGTTCGCATAGACCGACATTTTAATCGAACAGGCAATGATAATTCAATTGGAATCGTTGATGGGCGCGATCGATTGTTCGAAATCATTCTTGTCGCACGCAGCTTTTCGAAACACCGGCAACGTGTCGGCTTCTCGGCATAGGGTTTGACCCGATAAGAGGGTTATGGGGTTCTCCCTCGGTGTGCAGCCGCGGTTCCGGCCGATCCGGGCGATCGGGTACCCGGTCACGGCACCCGAAATTTTCACATGTTGAAGGAACGGGCGCAAATTTGACAATGCTTAAGCATAGGAAACGTATATTTTATATATGAAATCCTTCCAAATGCAGTGCAGCTGGCGCGGCAGCGCACGCATTAGTGTATAATTTTCAACCGATTCAAGCTTTCTGGAGCAAAACCGCCGGCCGGCGGTGGCATGCTGGAGCCTTTTGGGACGGCCGAGCAGGCGTGTTTGTAATGAGTCGGGCCGTCCACGATTGTAACAAAACTATTTGAGTTGGGGAAAATTTAAATGTACCGTGGTCATCAGAAAATCCGCGGCTACGAGTGTATGTCACTTTGAACTAAAAAATGGCGTTCTACAGGGGCGTGAATAGCATGGAAAACGGAGCCGATTTTATAAGTCCAAATACCTCCCACTGTCGTCTCAGTGACGACGCCCACCTGCACGGCAGGTGAATGTGGCCAATGTGAAATGTATAGCCGGTACATAGAGCCAAGTAATGCAAGCAGTGTCGTGTCTTCAAATCCAATAGTTTTCCAGCGCCAGACCCAATCGTGAAAAACAGTTTAAAAAAAACATCGCTTTCGCTTTTCACCCACCCACCGTATACACGTGCCACGTGGGGTGGAAATATTTACACTCGTGAGCTTCACCATTGTCGTGGCTACACTTTGGTGTTGATTTCGTGTCGACCGGACCATAGGTTCGGCAGCTGTGTGGCGCTAATTCGGGCCGCCCGGCGCGCTGAAAATTGCGAAAATCCCAAGTCCATACGGGTGGATTTACGTTTCAGGCCAACGGTTAGCACCTAGCACCATGGATCACGTACGCCTGGATTGGAAACCAACAGCTGTTTTCCAGCCCACCTAGCGAAGGGTAAGTGAAAACACGAAAACGCGGCCGGTTTTAGGCCGTGCGCCTATGGGAGTTCAGGGTATGCATTTCGTTTTGACATTTTTGTCCAATTGATTCAGCTATTCCAGGAGGATTGCATCAGCCTTGCATGCTACAGAATTGATCAAGGAACCTTACCGTTGTTTCCTTATTTATTTATTACGTTCCATTCAGAAGTTGTGCGAAGTGAAGACATTTGTGAGAGGGAACCCACCTCGCCACAGGGGTCAGCCCACCGATGTTGATATCTTGATGAACTTTATCTTGAATTTTTATCTCTTATCTCTCTATCTTTATCTTGATCTTGAAATGATTGGACGGGGCAAAGTACGTGCAGGCAATTGACAGAACAAAATTTATTGGGGGGCACATTCCATTGGCTCCCATGTTAGAAATTGAAATAATTGCGGGGGTGGGTTAAGCAAGCATTGAGGTGGCAGTTCCCCCTCAAAGGTATATAGAACAACACCCGTGAGTCGAACGACTGGCAAGTGGTAGCAAATCGGCGAGAGGTAGTGGCGTTGCCAGCTAGGGTATGTTGCAAGGGCTGATCCAAGGGGAGGAAGCGAAAGTGGCGCCCCTTATGACCCGAAGGACGCCTCCCTTGGAGGCTCCAGTGTACCCTCTCCCTCGAATTTATCAGCGCAACGCGCTCCTCGGCCTGGGAACGGCAGTCCTCTGTGAGTCCGAACGCACGCCGCGAATTTTTCGGCGAAAGGCACTCCTCAGACCAAAACAAATGGTGCCCTTCTGGGAGATCGGAGTGTACCCCGTCCAAGTGTTCTGGACCAAGAACCGCCCCTCTGGAGAAATGACGCCTCCTTGGCAAAATCATAAACCTGTCAGTGGTATGGTGTAGGGGTAGGGGGCTTGCACCCTCCATGGAACTTCCGCTCATTCCTCTTTGCGGATTGGTGGGTACGCCGAAGTCTGTACTCTCCCATTCAGTTGTGTAAACTGAATTCCACTCGACTGGAAAATATCAGCCACATATCTAGAGAGCAAGGAGGGTGGGGCGAAAGCAGAACCGCTCATTCTTATCTTTGAGGGTGAAACTGCCCCCTCAATGCTTGCTTCCCACCACCCGCAATAATTTCAACTTATAACATGGGTGTCTATGGAATGTGACCCCCCCCCCATTCATTTTGGTCTCCCTATTGCCTTCATGTACTTTTCCCCCTCCGATCCTTTTAAGAAATCAACATCGGTGGGCCGACCCTCCGATGTTGGCCCTCCCTCTCACAGATGCATTCACTTCGCATCACGACAACTTCGGAACGGAGCGTAGTAAATCAATAAGTAAATAATGGTAAGGTTCCTTGATCAATTATGTATCATGCAAGGCAGATGCGATCCTCCTGTGGTGGCTCAATCAATTGGAAATAATTTCAATACGAAATGCGTACCTCGAACTCCCATAGGCGCACGGCCAAAAACTGGCCGCGTTTCCGTGTTTTTGCTTACCCTCCGCTAGGTGGCAGGTTGGTGCCGCTGATACGCTCAGATCAAAGGCGCCGACGCGGAGTTTCCAATCCAGGCGTATGCCATCCATGGTTAGCACTGCGTTGCCGCTCAACCGGCTCTCTGGCCACCCTCGCTCGCGTGTGCGCCAAAGCATTGGAGCGATCGCAACGCAACGGGCCCCATTAGGCGGAGAAAAGTGCTACCTATTGGCCGGTACCACTCACGAGCGAGTGGCATCGTGTACGACATGGTGTAGCGCCAATATGTGGCGCGGCCATTGATGAAACATAATTATAAAACGCCATGTTAAGTCAATGAGGCTTTGGAGAAAATGTAATCGCGTGGCACGCGCTTGCCCCCTCCTCCTATTACACCCGCATCGTGGAAACGATGGTTCTCTTCCGGATAGCGAACGATAACGAATGTTCGTTAAGTCTCGTCGAACGTTCGCTAGTCGTTAAGGAAGACGCCGATTTCCAACCCAAAGACAGAGGCTGAAAAGGTAGAACAAATCACAGGCGAAGACACAAAACCCGGTCGAAAGAATCTTTGGGATGTGGAAGAACTCCCTGTTGACACTGGGACTGAGATCGAATCCGACCAGATGCGGCAACAGCAGTGTCGTTGCAGCAGTACTGTGCAGCAATGCTTTGCCAACAGGAGAAATCGATCCGGCAGATGTTTCCCGGAAACAGGAAGATGAGAGCAAGGCAGAGCAGGCAAGGAGGGGCAAGGAAGACACCATGCGAGACAGCCTAGTAAAGAGCCCGACCATATTGCTCGGAGCATGTTTATTCCTGGCAATTAGAAGAATAACTGTCCAGATGGACCAAGGTATCAGCAAATGATTGTGCCAGACAGCTTTATGATCGTAACTGTAGCAGTTTTCCCGTAGTGTATGGCCATCGCTGCTCTGTCCGAAGGTTCGATTATATACCAAATATGCATCTTGAGAAACAAATAACGTGTTTGTTTGTGTCTATTATTCAGCGGTGAAATATTGCCATTGGAGCCAGGTCCATATCCTGGACTTATTAGCTTATTAATAGTCGGAACATGCGCACCGTCGGGCGGGAGTGGAATGGAGATGATGAAGACAAGCCACCACAAACTTTACAATTCTCCATTATGGAGCTATTTCAGAGACTGGAACAGTTCGCATTCTTCACTGAAAATGTTCCGTGGCATGATGCGAGGCACACAATCTGAATTATATTGTGACGGCGGCACTAAAAATGACTCATTGTTAAAATAGTATGCGCACATTTATTCAGGGTAGCTCCATATTAACTCATAGAAAAGTCATGAGAAGCGAACACTCTCTGAATGCTGGATACAACAAAGCTAATATTGCCACTTTGGATTGACAAAACAGCATGGCTGGAAGAATATGATGTTGACCACGGGTGGAGAATGCGGTATGGCAGGTATGGCCATGGTTACACCAACTTTTGGTGGGAGCCTGCATTTCTTAAATGGAAATTCATGCAATTGTTTCGGTTGAAGGTTGAATTCACAACATTCAATAAGCCAAAACAAAAATGCCTGACAGACACACAAACCACACCTTTTGATATTACTTACTATGATAACGCTAGACACTTTGACGACACTAGGGGACAGTTGCCCGTCCTGAGAGATGGCGGGCTCCCAAAGAGTCGGGATGGAGCCACGAAAAATCACGCTGGGGCGCAAAAATTACGATGGTTTGCAAGAATCGTAACGGACCTTCATAAGTATGAAGCCGGCCCCAAAAGTCAATCCGAGCCCAGGAAAATCACAGGGCCCGCAAATCTCGCCAAAGGGCCCCAGAACGAATCGGACCCAGAAAACAACACACCGTAGTCCCGATAAATCATACTGGGGGCCCAAATGTCATACTGGGCCCCTAAAATCGCATCGGGATCAGAAGAAGACCAAGCCAGACCCCAATGAATCCAAGCCCAGAAAACCTTTCTGGGCTCCCCAGATCGTGCAATTCGCCCAAAAACGCTTTAGGCCCAAGAATGTCCCTGGCCCCAACAAATAATGTTGGGCCAGAACCGATCGCGCAATGACCCCAAACATCGTACGGGGACTTCAAAAAAAGGAAGTCGGAGCCGCAAAAAAAGCTCAATTTGGCTCTGAAAACCATCATGGAGCCTGAAAAATCGCGTAAAGGTCCCCTGAGTCGTGTCGGGCCACGACAAAAAATCGTACCGGGGCTCCGAAGAATTCGCGCCTGGTCGGGAGGGGGATGGACTCGCACCTTGGGCACAAGGATATCGCCTCGGAGCTCGAAAAAGCGGGCCGGACCCACAACAAAGACGCCGGGAACCGCAAAATCGATTTCGACTCCGAAAATTTAGACAAGGTCACAAAAATATCGCCGGGTCCAGAAAACCCGGTGTCGATGTCCAGAAAACCCCAACGGCCCAACGTTGGGGTCCTCGTGCCTGGGTCAACAAAATCATACCGGGAACTAGAACATCGACCGGGCTCCGATAAGAAACAAGAAAAAAAGAAAACTCGCGTTGGCGCTCCAGCAACTCGCGTTAAGCCTCGAAAACTCGCGGATGAGCCATGAAAACTCGCACATGAGCCCCAAAAATCGAACATATAATTACATAGAATATAATCACATAGACACGATGGTGTTAGATTGGGCCCCTTCTTCCACTGCGAAATTAAGTCGTCTCTAATTATTTCAGCTTAAAAATGGGCACCGTTGAACGAATATTGGTTGACATCCGGGAACCTTTTAGATAATGGGGGTAGGCTTGCGCTCTCTCCAAATCTGCTCCCCCGGTCTCAACCCCTAGACATGTCACTAAGAAGCAAACACAATTCACACTACAGGAAATGCTTTTGTTTGAGCAGCTTGAAAAGCAGTTATATGCTTACGTAAATAATTTATCAGCCACCAAATTAATCCAGAAATTAAGGCATGGGGTACGATGCACATACGCCTTTCGTCTGCATCTCCATCTACGCCTACTCAAACTGAAAACTGGACGACTCCTCAAAATATGCCCCATCTTGTTCCACCAAACCACCAAACGTCAACCTGCAAATGAAACAGACTGGGGGGAGGGGGGGGGGCTGGGAAAACATTTATCTTCCTCTCGAAAAAAACGACTACTGACAGAAACACGGCCTTGTGTCTGATAATTGACTGGTCGACATATATATTATATACCGACATATTATATTAAAATACATTTTAAAACAATTGTTATTAAGCAATTAAAGACGAAGTAAAATTCAATTTTCAATCCATATTCGCCTTAATAAAAAATACACGGGCATGGGCCATCACTCTTGTGGCCCTCACCATCCTGGTTGCGCCACTGGCCACAAAAAGCTTCCGAGCACCAGGACCTTCTTACGTTCCAGGGGATCTCTCAGGCTCCGGAAACCCTGTTAGGCTCCAGAGCCCTTCTCAGGCACCAGGGGCTCTATAAAATGTCAAGAGTCTCTGTCAGGATTCAGGTCGTTTTCTTGGATCTCTTGCCATTTGCGAGATCTAAAAAGGCTGCGGAAAGGCTCAATGGTGGCAATGCAAACCTCGAACCTATCGAAGGCACCTGAGGGACGCGAAAATTCCTCCAAAGCCTGAAAAAAATGAAATGTCGGAGGCTCCAGCATCCTATCTATTAAGTTTTGTTTTTGTTTTGTGAAAGCATGAAAAAAAAAATAGTGGGGTAAATCCGAACAGTTTTGAAAAATGGGCGGGGGAGGGGTACGCCTTGGGGGAATCCAGTTATTGTCACCGCCTCGGCCACACCAACTTTGAAAGCGATTCTCCACCCTTGATGGTGACTGGAAGTCACAAGCGGCCTGGTGGCATGGGCCAGGCATAACAATTGTCGTGAAGTGACAACCGACGTGTTTTTGAAGTATAAAGCTAAATATTGTCCTCCGCTGTCCGGTTCCGCAGTTCCTGACGAGAAAGTCCCGCAGCCATAGTCGCATTTCAGGCGTGATTTTAATGGGCCCGAGTACCTAAGTAATTCACCTGGTCAGAAGCTGTAAATATTTTGAAATTGTCTTGTCAAGCTGATATTTGCCGAGCGCCGGCGTCTCTAGTTCGGACGCACTACATTTTTTATGTTCCACGGGGTGGATATTTTGTAGCTCTCTCCTTGACTGGGAGGGTGAATCGTCAGCGTCTTGAGCGGAAACCGTCAACGTGGGTTACAAGGTAATCAAGAGAGGTCAGATTACGATGTCACGAGTCCCGCCTATATCTTGTGGTATCATATGAGAAAATGAAACTGAAATTGTTCCCCGTCGCCATGTATGAAATTATTCGTTCGTTCTGTGATTATTCTCAAGCTTGTGATATTATTATTATGCTTGGGGATGGCTGATGACACATTAGTCCTCCAGTCGCGATGGCTGATGACAATTTAGTCCTCCAGTCGCGATGGCTGATGACACTTTAGTTCTCCTGTCGCGATGGTTGATGATACTTTAGTCCTACAATCGCGTTCAAAGACGCCTCTTCCAAACTCAAGCTCTTCTGAACTGAGCAGGCGCTCCTCTAAACAAGGAAGGCACGGTCTATTCCTGGCAGGTACCTCCCTAAACAACAACGGCGCCCATCTGGATGGCAAAGACCCGTCTCCAGCCAGCGAAGATCAGCTTGCGTCATCACGGCTAGCTGAGCTTTTGCTGACGTCATGCGCTCCACCACGGAGCCAGCTGACTGTGAGGACGCGTGCACGGCTGACGGCGGCGGAGGTCGACTTGCCCTGGCACGAGCCGCGTTGCTTCACGCGCGCCGAGTGGGCGCCTGTTGGGCAACCGGTCGGGATAGCTGCCAGCCGATGCCCTTCTCCCCGCGGCTGTGTGGAGGGACTGCCCACTGCCCACTGCCCACTGCCCACGGACCGCTGCCCCTGTCAGGTGCTTCACGCGCGCCGAGTGGGCGCCTGTTGGGCAACCGGTCGGGATAGCTGCCAGCCGATGCCCTTCTCCCCCGCGGCTGTGCGGAGGGACTGCCCACTGCCCACTGCCCACGGACCGCTGCCCCTGTCAGGTGGCTCCAAGTGGACGGGTGTATTGGTCGCGCCTTCCCAGACCAGATAGCTGCCATCCGATGCCCTTCTCCCCGCGGCCGTGCGGAGGCCCCCCCCCCCCCCCCAGCCCCCACAAACCCACCATGCCCTTCTCCCCGCGGCTGCGCGGACTGCCCACTGCCCACTGCCCACGGACCGCTGCCCCTGTCAGGTGGCTCCAAGTGGACGGGTGTATTGGTCGCGCCTTCCCAGACCAGATGCATCAGATGCCCTTCTCCCCCGCGGCTGTGCGGAGGGACTGCCCACTGCCCACTGCCCACGGACCGCTGCCCCTGTCAGGTGGCTCCAAGTCGACGGGTGTATTGGTGGCGCCTTCTCAGACGAGATGCATCAGCGTGTGTCGACATGCCTGGCACTGCCAAACCTGTCACGAGGCATGACACAACTGGTCAATGCGCCCATCTGCGGCCGCTCGGGCGTTACGCTATTGGTCGGTTTGAGACAGGTAATTGAATATATTATGGCACAACACAGAGCTTTTGTCAGGCATTCGCTGCACGCGCATTCATCAGACAATGTAAGCATTCACTGAGTTCTGCGATTTGCTTCCGCCACTACGCCACCAGGAAGAAAACCAAGATAAATAGCAATGACGTCCATGTTGTTCACATACTCGTGCGGAATTATATGGTACATACCTACTTTGTGCGGTAATGACTTACTCACGATCTCAAAACATCGTGAGTCAGTGTTGATGTAAATAATCGTGTTGATGTAGATAATTCCAGCCCAACCCTATTTTGATGTTGTCATGTGCTATTTCTTTCACTGGCGATTTTGTGATAAACCCAATGGGATACAATTTTCACCACCATTCCATCTAAAAATTTGGAGGCCAATCGGACGAGACCTGCAAGATAAGTAGCTTGGGTGAATACCCTCTGTATAATTTATTGGCGCAGATCAAGTATGTTTGAGGCAAACAAGATCAGTTGGCTACGATGCAGAGCGCTCGATATAATCTGGATTACAAACCATGACGTCGAAATATTCGGCTTTAATAAGTGACAATAATTGGTATGAATGCCAGCATATTGCATGGATATGCAATTAGGAACCACCTAGACCTAGATCATGTCGGTCGATGTTAAGCGAGGTCAACAGCTGAACTAGACGAATGCCAATGCAGCATTTTGGCTATTTTTATCCGCATGGTAAGTTTGCATGGCAAGCATATCTATCCCACATCTCACGAATCTCCATGAGCCATCCTACTTCAAGGGAAGTCAATTTCTCAGTATGAGACACATTGTCTGTAACCTCAAACCCCGGCGAACAACCACTCAGGTGGTCTCCGACACTCAGGTGGTCCACGACACTCAGGTGGTCCCCGACACTCAGGTGGTCCCCGACACTCAGGCGGTCCACGACACTCAGGCGGTCCACGACACTCAGGTTGTCTGCTCACCGTCCAATGATCGGTCAGCCGACACCGCCATCCAATGATCGGACACCGCCGCGGTCCTGCCGACAGGGCGGGCGATAGTCCGACATTGACCGCCCACCGCCGCCGTCCTACCGACAGGGCGGGCGATAGTCCGACATTGACCGCCCACCGCCGCCGTCCTACCGACAGGGCGGGCGATAGTCCGACATTGACCGCCCGCCGCCGCGGACCTGCCGACAGGGCGGGCGATAGTCCGACATTGACTGCCTGACAACGCCAGGCTTACCATCCGATTGTTCAATTCGATGTTGTACCGGGTACTTGTCTGCTGATAGCTGAAGTGTAGAACGGCATCCTCTGCTTATGACACTGCTGACCTGGGGGGGGATTTTACATTCCCCCTCCCTCCTCCCAGTGCGTTTGTCATACTGAACACAAACAGAACTTATATATATATATATAAATATATATATATAAATATAAATATATATATATATATATATATATATATATATATATTTATATGTATATACATGTATATATATACATATACATATATATATATATATATATATATATATATATATATATATATATATATATATATATATATATATATATATATATATATATATATATATATATATGTATATATATACATGTATATACATATAAATATATATATATATATATATATATATATATATATATATATATATATATATATATATATATATATATATATATTTATATTTATATATATATAGTTATATATATATATATACTATATATATATATCTATATATATAGATATATATACATATATGTATGTATATATATATATATATATATATATATATATATATATATATATATATATATTTATATGTATATATATGTATATATATATATATATATATATATATATATATATATATATATATATATATATATATATATATATATATATATCTATATATATATATCTATATATATAGATATATATACATATATGTATGTATATATATATATATATATATATATATATATATATATATATATATATATATATATATATATATATATATATATATTTATATGTATATATATGTATATATATATATATATATATATATATACTCGTTTAGACTCGCCCGGCTTAGGTCGGGCTTTGTATCTCCCAAGCTGCTCGCTTCGTGTGCTACTTCCAGCGAGTCGGACTTCAACACCCAACACCTCCCATTTTGGAGGAATTCAGTGTAAACCCTACAGTTTGTGTATGCATGAAAGCGAATTAAAACCTGCCTCTGCCCTCCGAATATGAGCATGGCTCCTCCTAGCTGCCATTGGCCAGGGGTGGATCCAGGAATTGTATGGGTTACGTCGGCATACATTCCATAGAGAAAGTGGCAATTTACCGTACAATGCCCCGCAGTCAACTACCATCCCAGATAGCCTCCTGGAGAAGATTATTTTGAGTTTGGTGGCAGAGGGAGAGGGAGAACAAGTGTCCTCGGTACTCGCTCGTCGCAACACCTATGTCCCCTCCTCTCCCAGCTTTCAGAGAATGGCGGAGCGGCTGGACGCGGCAACTCCCCGATATCGCGATATATTTTTACATACGTGTCATTGTTTATTGTCGATAATCTCCAACAGCATTTTCAACCTTTTACAGAAATCGTGAGCTATAAAGCTTATATAGAACAATGGCTTCAAACAGATGAAAGACTGGTAAGATTACATCGATGGCTAGACTGATTCGGATGTGAGTGTGACACAATACATTCGTATCTAACCACCTGCGCCTTAAATGCACTCAGTGAGTTCGCGCAAAATTCCTCTCTCAACAGTCTCGTCAAAAATATATCGGCCTCTCTTACTAAGCTGTTGAGCAAGCCACAGTTTCTACACGTGCATCTGGTAGGTACATACAATATAACCGGTTGCCTGTTTTCTAGACTGGGACGCATAATCCGGAGTTCTGCAATATAACCGATGAATCCATCCTACCATATAACACGTTTCCTAAGAATATGATGTCGGCCTGCATGCAACGAACTAACGCAGACGTTATGTGATAAAGGCGAAGAAATTCCTGATATTCCGGAGATTCCGGAATATCATTTTCAAGGTTTTTGTACTGCAACCGTGTAAGTACCTGTAATGCTTTCTCTCACTGAGGAAGTTCAAGGGCGGAGTTTCACATACATTTGCAATATAGCAACACCAAACTCAGAGCATATTTTTATTTCATGAAGTCGAACAACACTGCTTTCTAGAAATGTTAACTAGGGTCATGGTTAATGAACTAAGATCCGGTCAAATTTCTTCTTCTTATCGTATTGAGGGGAAATTGAACTTGGGTTACTTTCCATGCATAAAATGATAAAAACATGATATACCTAGACATTCTGCTTTCAAATACCTCACAAGGTTAATGGCGTAAGATTAGGTCAAATATCACGCATATTCTACACTATCGTCCTATACTGATCCATAACAGCCACTATACTTGGAAGGCATGTATCGTGAAATAAATAAATAAATAAATAAATAAACTGAATGCTGCTGTTCCTTGTAAAGTCCAATTTGAAATCGGTTTCTGAACCACCAAAGTCGTGCAACATGATATTGGGTGGCCAACCAATGACCACAGTGCCGAAATAGGTTTTTGTTTGGTGATGTGGAGGGGTGGGAGGGGAGGGAAGTAGGTAGGTGGCATCGAGCATGCACGCAGAATAATTAATTCCTCCCCTATTCTAAAGTTCCGGTTGCGCTCCTGACTGCCAAGCATTCCACCACACACTATTTAAGAAATGTGGTACTAATCCCATAAAACTTCGAAAATATCGCTTTACACTCCGAAAGTCGCACATATTGGACCCCTCAGCCCACCTCTAAAAAATCCTGACTGCCCCTCTGTTCAAAGGCATCCTGTCAATGCACTCGGTTAGGGAGTTTATCCTCGTAAAAAATCCGCCGTTGATTCCGCCCTTGTCTTCTGCGACATTTATCCCCCTATTGTGAAAAATAACGTTCACCCATTAGGACAGCGATTTATTGCGGCAGATGTAACTAAGGCAGTAAGAACAAAATATTTGGACATGGGCAGTTTTCAAGTGTAACCGGGGTAGACATAGCTAGCATAATTTTCATAATTCTGGAACTTTATCTCGAGTTCAATTTTTGTCATATACGTTGAAGGTATAGTAGCGAAGATGATTCAGTCGGAAGGAAAAATCAATTCTGATTCGATGTGTGCCCTTAAATGCATCCATATGTCTTATTAAACCTGATTAATTATTCGATGATACTAGTGTATCTCGTGTGCCAGGTTAGTTTATTTCGTGTGCTAGATCAATCAACGAACACTGTGTTATAAGCATACGCCCTAAATGTAGCTAGTTACGTGCCAAATGTTCATGTAACTTTCTAAAACCACTGATATGTGATAGGGAAAGCAGAGGTAGCACCGCCCTCGGGGTAATGCCATCAATTTCTCTCTCGTGCAGAATGTAAACAAAGGAAGCTCAGCTGACTGTCTTTTCCGTCTAGGGTCACACCAAAACGCACAGAAAATGTAAACTTCTAGATTAAACTGGCATTCTATGAATAATATTACATTATCCATGCCTTGGTGTGATTTTATAAGTACACAGAATGTTTATCAATATCCCGTAGATGTCAAGAAAACCTGGTTACGAAGTCCAACGTATTTATCAGCAACATTATAGTCTCTAGAATTCAGAGCAAGCAAAGTTTTGGCGTCAATATGCCCACTGCAAAATCGCATCAGGGGCTCGAAATAGAGGAAAGGACACTTGGGTATGTGCTCCTCCATGGAAAAGTGGCGCCCCTCTGACAGGGAAAAGTTGCCCCTCCTGGAGGCTGCAATGCACAACTTCCCCCACCTTCATACAGGATTATTCCGCCAAAGACAGGTGAATAGGTGACTTTTTGATTGTAAAATCGCCTCCTGAAAGGAATAGATGCCCTTCAGTATGCACCAGTGCACCCACCCACCGACCCTCCCCAGCTCAACAAATTTTCCCCCGAAGGCGCCGCTCCTGGGTGTCATGAATGAGTCCGATCGGAGAAAATGGCGGCCACCCAAACGATTATTATATGCTCTTTACAATTTTCGGCGTGCACAATTACCTCAAATTCAATTTTCCCCACTCAATATGGTTAAAAAACCAGAAAATTTCCGGATATGAGGTTTCGCCTTTCCGGATGGTTGATTGAGGATTCAAGTTTTCAGGTAAAACATTGACATTCATTCCAATCAATGTAGATCAAAGTTGTTCGTCTTGATGCAAGAACAGCATGGTTTGAGTTTGGTGTTTGTATGTTGCAACTACTCCGAATAACGATACATTGAAGATTTTTTTTTAACATTCCTCTCTTTGACTCGTCATAGGTCAATGACCGACAATCTTGGCCTGAAACATGCTTGAGATATGCAAAACAGATGTATAAGAAGGTACAAAAGTTTCGTGTCTCTGTGTCTACTCCTTCGACCCATATCCCGGTTAACCTGAGGAGGTGGGGGAGGGGCTCTCGAGAGCCCACACTTCATGCATACATCAGCACATGAGCACAACGTCATGATTCCGTTGCAGGCATAAGTAAGATATAAATGTAATGGCATTCTACGTTTCCTCTAAAAGTTATTTGGCACCCTTTAAGAATTTCACGAGCCATTCAGTGCTAAATGTCCGCTAAATATGTCATATTTCATTCAAGACGACTCGAAATTTGGAACTAGTCGTCCAGGCCTTCGTTGGTACAAAATGAGCCTCGGCGAAATATCGTATGCAATTAAATGGATGAGAACAACTTCGGTACATGCGTGTACGGTATTATCCCGTGGATGGGCGTGCCCCGTAAACCACAATGTCCGAGAAAAATCTGATTTACCACAACATATTTGCACTCAAGTATTTCATTTATGTTGCAAACAAGCCCAAAATGTCCAAGGTAGGCATCAGCATATCAACAGCTGGTATATTTTGTGCAGTGTTCTAGCAGAAATTCGAAATGATTTGAGGGTCGAGCCATCCCGGCTTCCCTTATTATGTATTAAGTTTCAAACTTGACATTTAATTTTTCAGCCTGGAATTGACCTTCATCAACGATTTTCACCCGGTAAAGCGTGACTTACATACTCATCCATGACTTGTCTTTAGCCCCACGACTAGCGGGTAAGCAGAACAAGCATGGATTCGTCAACAGGCAGCGCCTACTTGTCTGCTGCGATCAGCTGGCCAAGCCCACTAATGACGCACGGCCGTGAAAATGTAAACAAATCGGCCGGAACACTTTCCCCGCCTTGAGGCCGGGTAGGTATGTGTAGCTAGTATTTTACTGGCAGCTGGTATTAAATTGCTGGCTCGACATGTTTGTTCGTTCTTTCGTTCAGTTCGTTTGCATCTGAGAGCTTTGGCACATCGAACGTACTGGCGACAAAACTAACACGGGCCACGTTATTTTGCGGCTGTTGACGCTCCGCAAGAGAACGGCCAGGCGGCGAGAGGGACGGGGAATGTGTGCTTAGAGGCGTACAGAACCACATGGGTCATTTGAGCCATGTCTCCCTCCCCCAATTTCTGAAAGGTGGCGATTTGTCCCCCTCAATTTTTTGCGTGTCCCCCTAGCCTCAACTACCTGAGTATGATCGCCGCAAAATTATACTTCATCATTTATAAAGTGAAAATATATATGCAAGAGAATGACAACAACTAGAAGCCGATCTAGCCAATCAACGGGCTTCACAGGCTCCGAAGGTTCTCACAAAATCTCCGAGTGGTAAATCAGCAAACGCTAGCAATTTCTGCTTGCAGACCATTCTTGAATAACATGAACCTTGACCATCTTGTAGTTTCGCTTGGGTGGAAAATTGTGCTTTGCGAGGCAACAAATTCGCGTTATCGCATGGCTTTATACGTCTTAGGTTGCATTCCCCTGCGCATATATCGATATGTCTTGAACAAACGTGACCCTAGATGTCCTCGGGTATATTCAAGACCGCGGAGGGGAGTCATGAGCACCCTCAAGCACGTACGTCAAGTTAACGTCGTATTCGTATTCAGCGACGAGTTCGCCAAAGGCGTATTGGTATTGGCATAAGCATTCAGCGACGGGTTTATAATCGTTCGAATCAATTACCACAAATGCTTCTGCTTGTACTGAACACGCTGAAAGCAACTATATTGGTCTCACATGACGATCTTAACGGTCAAGATCCAACGCAAACCGGCTTCTTCGGTTGCCTCCCTTTTTCCGTTTGCGCCCAAACCTGCCCAAATCTGGTATCAAGCGATAACATATCATGAACCATGGTGTCACATTTCAAACCGGTACATGTCAAGGTCATACTTCAAGATCAGAGGTTAGCTTGATTTATTAGATGATATATTGAAGCGATATCGACCGAATGCGAAGTTCGGTTGCTATCGCTTCAATTTCCATCAAATGGGCGTCATTCAACGTGGCTTGTTATGCGGTATCAGAAAGCTAAGCAATCGAACGGTTTTTTCAAGGACGAAGGCCAAGCTCATCCTTCGGTCGCCTCATTTTTTTCCGTTTTCGCTCAAAACTATCAAAATCTGGTATGGAGTGATACCCAGTGGTGAACACTCCAGCAACATTTCAAACCGGGACATGTCAAGGTCAAAGGTTTGATGGAGTTCTTCGATGACCTCGCATTTCGTCGCCATGACTTAAATTTGTAGAAAATGGATGTCATTCGACGTCGCTTGTTTTCTCCACCTTGTCCTCTCCTGTGTCTGGCTGATTTGAGTCGACTTCCATCGGCTCCTGCCTTTGTACGCCTCTGCATACCTCGATTACTCTGTCAACCTTCTGTTCCTTTACTGCAAACTGGATGGCTTCCTCCAGGGTCCGGAAGTTTTGTCTGTACAGCTTGTTTGCCAATGAGCTACTTTGGACACCTTTGTTGAAAATATCAATGAGAGTTTCCTGAACCGTGGGATTTTCGACATCTGAGTAAGCTTCCCGTGCCAGTGCGATTAATTTCTCCCCGTAGTTCTGCACCAGTTCATTGCGAATCTGACGTAGTTTTCGCAAACCCTCCTGAGCGCACTTGTTGTCCGAAAGGTCCGAATACCTTTCCCGCATGACTTGTTTTATTTGAGCCCACGTCATAAGTGGTTGTTCCGTGAATACGCGCTGCATAAACTCGGCTGCAGATCCAGTGAGAGTTTTGATGCAAATAATCTGCATCTGTTCGTCATCCATGCTGAAGTTAATTTGGTCAAGATGCCTTAGCCATTCAATTAATTTATTATGACCTTCTCCAGAAAAAGGTTTAATATTCTGCGTCATGCCTTGTGCGCGCATCTCAAAGCGAATTTTGTTGAAGCACTCCGCCAATCTATCAGTAGAAATCTCAGTCATAATTAATTACGTTAAGCTACTCTATATTTTTCAAAATTATTCGCTCACTTTTGTGGAGATTTCTATGTTTCAAATTCGGCTCGATGTTCACACAGTAGTTCCCACACACAGTATTCAGAACACGGTAGGTATACAGCACAATTATGCAATTTTTAAAACCGTTTTAGGTGGTCAAAATCCAAAAATAGTATTTTTAAAAGGATGATGTATTTTGCTCGGACTTACGTAAATGAAGCGGAAGACGTTCTCTTGCTCGTCCGTGCTGAAACGGCGTGATTGAAGGTCCAGTTGGTGTTGTTCTAGTTGGGCTTGCAGAAAGTCGAAGACAAAAAGTTTCGCAAAAAGTTTTGCAAAAAAAAATTCGCAAAAAGTTTTGCAAAAAAGGTTTCGCAAAAAGTTTCGCAAAAAATGTTCGCAAAAAATGTTTGCAAGAAGTGTCGCAAAAAATCCGGGCCACTGCACCACTTGTAGGAAAGTCCTTATTGGCACGCGAAAGTCTAGCAACCTCTTCGTTCGCGATAACTCCAGTCACGAAAGTACCAGTACCTTTTGCTGCCCTGTATTGCACTGCAGCACTCCACGATAACACGAGAACTACAGCCACCTTACAGTACGTTCTCCTCGGAAGGTAAGCCGTGATACTGCCTTTCCTATGAATTTAGAAGCCGAATTTAGTTGGGAAGCGCGCACGCGTAGCAGCGGTCCGCTCGCTCAGAGTATTCACGCCGGACTGGCTGGGGCCGCACGGCCGCTAGTGACTTCGGGAGACCCCCGGTCGCGGATTGGTCGAGGGCGCAGAAGCCTCCTTGACGTCATATCCATGTCGACGGCCTTCTAGAAGGGAAAATGGTCTGTTTCTAGTGGAGGTGACGATGTGTTACGTTTACGGTACACTTTTACAATCACAAGGCTTACGGGATTATATCAATTACGGTTACCGGACAGCCAAACGTATAACTTTATGTGAACACAGTTACATCTAGCATTAACGACGGCGGCGTGGCGCGCCGGTCGGTTAGAGGTCACGTGGCTGGCGCCTGGCTGGCGGGGTGTCAGCCGGAAGGAGGGAGGGGAAGGTACAATGTCCAATGTACGTCTCCGTCCGGGCGGTGGCTGCTGACGTAGACAGCAGACAGGCTGACGCCAGTCTCGGAGCCGGAGACTTGTCGCGCCATGAACGAAGTGGGTTGGGGCTGAATTTATGGGATCAAGACGCTCAAAAACTAACTCTCTTACAAATTTCCATCAAATGGGCGTCATTCGACGTGGCTTGTTATGCAGTATCAGAAAGCTAAGCAATCGAACGGTTTTTTTCAAGGACGAAGGCCAAGCTCATCCTTCGGTCGCCTCAATTTGTTTCCGTTTTCGCTCAAAACTATCAAAATCTGGTATCGAGTGATACCCAGTGGTGAACACTCCAGTAACATTTCAAACCGGGACATGTCAAGGTCAAAGGTTTGATGGAGTTCTTCGATGACCTCGCATTTCGTCGCCATGGCTTAAATTTGTAGAAAATGGATGTCATTCGACGTCGCTTGTTGTGCGGTATCAGAACATTGATAATTCGAAATAATCTTGACGGGTCAAGATTCAAGCTGATTTCTTCGGTCGCCTAGCTTTTTTCGCCCAAGCCTACCCAGATTTACTATCAAGCGATAGCCCATGGTGAACCCTCGAGTAACATTTTGAAACCTGGATAAGTCAAGGTCGAACCTCAAGGTCAAAGGCTAGTTCCAATTTTTCGAAGTCCTCGCGATTCGTCGCTATGAGTTCAATTTGCACCAGGTGTGTGTCATTCGACGTGTCTTGTGCCGTATTGTAATGTTATGAAATCGAACTAATTTCAGAGGTCAATGTCAAACCGATTTATTCGGTCACCTCGCATTTTTTTCCCAAGCCTACCCGCATCTGGTATCAAGCAATTGCCCCTAGTGAACCTCGAGTAACATTTCAAACCGGGACGTGCAAATGTCAAACCACAAGATCGAAGTTTAACTTAAATTGCTCGAAGACCTCGCGCCTCGTCGTTATGCCTTCAATTTTCATCAAGTAGGTGTCATTCGGCGTGCCGTGAGATACTTTAGCAAGCTGTACAAATACACATTAATTTTCAAAGTGAAAGGTAGAACTCATGTCTTCGGTCGCCCAGCGTTTCTTCGTTTTCTCCCAAAGCTACCCATGTTTGTTATCAAGAGATAACCCGTGGGCAACCCTAGAGTAACATTTCAACCCGGGACATGTCATGCCAAGCCTCAAGGTCAAAGGTTAGTATTAATTTTGTTTTTAGTCCTGGCGTTTCTTCGCTATGGCTTCAATTTGCATTATGTGTGTGTCATTCGACGTCGCCTGCAGTATGGTATCAGAATGTTGAGATATCGAAATAACTTCGAAGGTGTCGAAGGTCCGGTGTGTGTACAATGATTGAGTGTAATAGGAATAGGAGGATCAAATCTCTTTTTGTTTGCAGCCGTTGTCATAGCAAGTACTCATATCCTGTACGACTAGGAACTTCACCAAGAAATCCGTCATTACCTGCTTGAACGGCGTTCTCATCGCTGGTTTTTAATTTACACTGCCACATTGCTGTTCCGGACATATCAAATATACAGCTTCTTTAATTGTCCGCTTTCCTCTTAATGGTTCAACGGAAGTTGGCAAAGTTGCAAGAGAAGCCACACGTGAATGCGCACGATTCTATAACCAGCCGTAGTTCATAACCGCGAGAGAGCAATGTTTTGATCAGGGGTGGATCCAGGAATTGTCATGGGGAGCACTTGTCTGGAGGGGCGCCAGACAAGTGCTCCCCATGACTATTCCTGGATCCACCCCTGATTACAGGGGCTGGAAAAAAAATTAGAGGGGGCGGGTTGCACTCAGTCCTTCCCGAAGGGGTGTCTTTCCTTCCAAGAAAGTGCCTTTTTCTTTCATAGGGGCGCCCCTGGCTGAAACAAAATTTCAGCTGGTACACTGGAACATTTTCAGAGGGGCTCCTTTTTCCGGCCGGAGGGACGCCACCTTCCATGGGGGGGGGGGGGGGGGGCACATGCGCTCAGTGCCACACCCTTTATTCGCCCTGGTTGTTATTGCATCAAAATGTGTCCCCGTAAAACAGGAAAGCATGGGAAAGGTATGCCCATATTTACTGCAATAAAACCATCGTCCAATATTTTATGTTTTTCCTGCTACAAGAGGGCAACGTTTAACGTACTTAGAGCATTACTCTATGGTGATTGTGAAATCGGGCCCAGCACATACGACATGAAGCTAGATATTCATAGGCAGCTACAAGGAGTGAAACTTGCTAATTTTGGCGGAACTTTCTGTCCCCAAAATATCATTTTAACAATGGTAAATCTGAAAACCAGACATTGATAATGAATTGACTGTCCAAGGATTTTTTTGGGGGGATGGGGGGGGCGGGCTACCCCTCTATTCTGTCCAAGCCTACCGCGTCCCTGGTTTGTCCCCCTCCCCACAATTTCGAAACCGTGGCTACACCCATGTGCGTCAGTAGTAATTAGTAGCATGCATCAGTGGTAATTAGTAGAATGCGTCAGTTGCAGCTATTGGCATCCGTCAGTAGTAATTAGTGGTATGCGTCAGTAGCAATTAGTAGCATGCGTCAGTAGTAATTAGTAGCATGCGTCAGCACTAATTGGTAGCATGGTCAATAGTAATTAGTAGAATGCGTCAGTTGTAATTATTAGCATACGTCAGTAGTAATTAGTAGTATGCGTCAGCACTAATTAGTAGAATGGTCAATAGTAATTAGTAGCATGCGTCAGCACTAATTAGTAGAATGGTCAATAGTAATTAGTAGAATGCGTCAGTTGTAATTATTAGCAAGAGTCAGTAGTAATTCATAGTATGCGTGAGTATCAATTAGTAGCATGCGCCAGCAGTAATTAGTAGCATGCGTCAGTAGTAATTAGTAGCATGCGTCAGTAGTAATTAGTAACATGTGTCAGTAGTAATTAGTAGCATGCGTCAGTAGTAATTAGTAGAATGCGTCAGTTATAGCTATTCGCATGCGTCAGTAGTAGGTATTAGTATGCGTCAGCAACAATTAGTAGCATGCGTTAGTAATAATTAGTAGCATGCGTCAGTAGTAACTAGTAGCATGCGTCAGTAGTAATTAGTAGAATGAGCCAGTTGTAATTACTAATATGCGTCAGTAGTAATTAGTAGCATGCATCAGTAGTAATTTGTAGCATACGTCAGTAGTAATTAGTAACATGCGTCAGTAGTAACTAGTTGCATACGTCAATAGTAATTAGTAGCATGCGTCAATAGTAATTAGTAGCATGCGCCAGTAGTAATTAGTAGCATGTGTCAATAGTAATTAGTAGCATGCGTCAGTAGTAATTGGCAGCATGCGCCAGTAGTAATTAGTAGCATACGTCGGTCGTAATTAGTAGCATGCGTCAGTAGTAAGTAGCATGTGTCAGTAGTAATTAGTAGCATGCGTCAGTAGTAATTAGTAGCATGCGTCAGTAGTAATTGGTAACAGGCGTCAGTAGTAATTGGTAACAGGCGTCAGTAGTAATTAGTAGCATGCGTCAGCAGTAATTGGTAACAGGCGTCAGTAGTAATTAGTAGCATGCGTCAGTAGTAATTAGTAGAATGCGTCAGTAGAAATTGGTAACATGCGTCAGTAGTAATTAGTACCATGCGTAGGGGAGGCCGGGCAAGATTAGCTTATCCACTCACAAAGGGCCAGAACCTTCCTCACGCATGCTACTGTGTTTGGCTAACGAAACTGAACCTTCCCGCTTTCTGGTCCCAGGCAATCGTGAAACATGAGCTCTACGTAGTAAGGAAAGGCAGTCATATAAAGTGCCTCGTTTACGTCAATATAAAATAACGGAATGGTTGCGTCATTTTCTCTTTCACGCGAAAGTACGGTCACGTAAACGGGCACTTGGTGCAGCCAAACTAATGGAAGCCTTATCGTAAAATCATTGTTGAGAGTTCATATCCAAAATTACGCCAACGTGGCGGTCATTTTCATCACTAACGAATAGTCATTTACGACGAAAAACTAATTATTACCTAAATTATAAGTAACACTAACAATTACCGTTTTATTCATTTGTGCTTAAATGTATTCTACTTCCTTTGTTGTTAATTATAATTCAGATGTGTCTGAATTATCCGGACATCGAACTTTCGCCACCTCTGCGCTGTCAGTCCTGGAGCCGCCGTTAGGCGTCAAGTCAAGGCCAATTCACTTTCGCCGGCCTCAGAACTATTTGCGGTTAAAGGCAAATTAACTTAGGTATCAGCTGTATTCTACCTTGGGTCATCTGAAAAACAATTGGATGCCACGGAATTCGCGGTTATGTTGTGATTGCTGCTGAACCCGCAGCTGTGTGCAACCATTGACGGAAAAGGACGATGCAGCTCTCTGTGAAGCCCTACCTATACCTAGGTAGCTAGGCATCTACTGGTAATTTACTTGCCTTAGCAGAGGCAAAGTGCCATCCGCTAGAGGAGAGTTACGTTAAAGATAGGATTACGTTAAACTGGCTTATGCGGCATCCGGTATCAGACAATCAAGAAAGGAAAGTAGGGGAACGCCGGTAAGCAAGAAAGGTGACATAGGGGATGGTGTACATGCATGTCATACAGTGCATGCAGGATATACAAGACATACAGGATATACAAGATATACATTGTACGCGGAAGAACATTTGGAGAGTGGCCAGCATCACTGCCCCGGGTCAGGCTCCGTTAGCCATCCACGACCTGAAAGCGGCGCAGATGTCCGTCGCCCAGGGCGAGCCGCAGGCGATCGGACACAACCTTGGATGTGATGATGTGTGTTTTAGTTAAAGCTCGGTAAAAACACAAGTAGGAAGAAAAGCCAAGCTGCTTGGGAATCCCGAAGGTAAAACCAAGCACAAAATATGGGGTACCAGTCCCTTTTTGCCAAATTGGATCAGTCTTTTCCTACCTATTGGAAAATAACCTATATGTTTGTGCGTCATGCGAGTCAGGAGAGGAAGGCAGGGTACAACGCGTGCCGTATAGCTTGTAACGTCACATCAAGTCAGTTCCAACAAGGTAGAAAACAGGTTCGCCATTAGCTTTTAGTCGTAAACATCTTAAGGTTGGGAATGAAAATGACCCCCAAATTTGTGCGATATAAAAACATGTGAACTCTCCAACAGTGATTTTACGATAAGACTTCCATTAGTTTGATTGCACCAGGCGCCCGTTTACATGCGCGAACTTCCGCATGAAGGAGAAAATGATAGAACCGTTCGTTGTTTTATTAAATATCCCATTTACGTAAGTAAATGGGATATTTGATATTTGCATATCTTTCTCTATTACGGGAAGTACATCATTCATGATTCCCTCAAAATCGTCTGCAGACAAACGAACGGCCAGATATCGACTTAGCAGGAAGCAAGGCCATGTGGAAGTGGTTTAGAAAGCGAAAATATGTCAACAATAAACTCGCTCAAAAGGAACGGGAAAAAATGACGGCGATTATTCCAGGATGTAAAAAAACGCTTGGTAGGTATCTGGAATGATCCTGAAAAGGGAAAAAAATGATATTTTTCACATTTAGGTTCCATACCACAACAGACGAGTTGTTTGTGCATTCATCCGTCAAAGACCCAGCTTCGTAATTCACCTAGTTCAGTTCAGTTGTTGAGGCTTGATTACCATGCTTGCAAGAAGTCTGAGAACACGACAACACGTATCGGTCTGCTGGGAGCCAAAGAGTAATGATTACACAAGGCGCCGATGTTACCTCCAAGTGATCCACTGACCGTCAATTTCGCTATAGCGCTCCCAGACTGTACAATCAAACCAGGAAACCCTTTACTAGGCATACAAATGTCCTACCTCACCGTTAACGTATTTATATAGACCTCGTTTGGATGTAGAGACTGCAACGCCGGAAACGTCCGGCATTGTATATCGTCCAGGCGCCCATAGTAGCGGTTCTCAATCCGGGATGAAATTTTGCATGTAGTCTTTGAAATGCATTGGGAAACTTCTTAAACTGTTTCATCAAGCATTTTCACAACATAAATTGTTTTTCGCTTGAGCTTTCAGCTGAATAAGTAATGGAAGATATGTTTTCAAATCGTGCTCCACGTTTGAAGTCAATGTCAGTTCAAGTCACTGACATATGATCTGAAACGTCCCAAGAGGACATGTATCACGGGAGCTCCACAGGCCAAAAAACGTAACATTGTGAAGTAGAAATAGCTATATGATGGCCTACCAAGTCCATTTACCATGCTGATTTCGATTCTGATGTCCGTTGGTCTGGTATTGACGGTCTTGATAATTGATGGTGAGGATAATTGCCCTTCTTGATTCAGAATTTTAACATCTGAACTTGATTTGAAAATTTCGAACATTGCTTCCAGGCGTATACATTTTAAACTAAATTTTATCTTTGGATCCAGATTACCAAACCGGAGGAAGGCTTTCTGTTGGAAGCATTCATTGTTCTTTCCTGTTCAAGGTCTGTTCAAGGTTCAAGGTCTGTTCAAGGTCTGTTTCGAATATCGTCAGCTTCGCCAGTTCTTTGCTCCATCCACTTGGTACATGGCCTTGAGTTAATCGGTGACCTGGTACTTGGCCTTTTGGAGCGTCATGTTGCTAAACTAAATATTCAGTTTGCATAGCATCGATATTGAAGCACGAAATAGTATTTAATTTACGACCGAGGTTTGAAAACTCCACTACGACGACCACGTGACAGACCTCACCGACATTGGGGACGAGTGGTCTAGGGGTAAGATGCTCGTCTCGCAACTGAAAGATTGTGGGTTCGAATCTCACCTGTCGCTACTCTTCGCCCGCGACCAATCGGCGTGAGAGATTGGCGACGCTATATGACTCAACGGTCCACGTGTCGTAAAAACCAATAACCAATAACCTCACCGACATTAACCCGCCACGTGTCGGGCATTGCTTTTACGCCCCCTGCCCCTGGGGCTTTGCGAGGCAGAGAAAACATGGCGGCGCGCAGCACCGCGAAATCTTCGGTACCTCTTCATTCGTATTTTTTTCCCATCTGATATTGAAGTTTTAACTTCGGATCATGTGAGGTTATTGACCTAGCTAAAATTAAGGAGGACCACCTCCATAGATGTTTTAGGATCGATAACTAATCTAAATGAAAAGATATTGGAATGAAACTTGGCACGTGAGTACAATTAGGCAGTGCCTACAAAGCATATCTATTGGATTCATCTTTGATGTCAGTTCAGTGACCTGAGGTCACGGCCAATTTTTGACTATTTTTTCTATTTTTGTAATATGAATGTTCTTCTGACCAGATTTTCCCTTAATATGCCTGCGGACATATCAGGAAAAGTTCCTTTTCCAATTCAATTGACCTCCTTCGGGTGACCTGAAGCCAGGTCAAGATGAAGTCCGGTAAGTCGTCAAAGCATATTTGGACACTCTTGTTTATATGCTATATTTCGAGTTTGCATGGGCTAAGTTGCATCAAAGTTGCATTGCACGACCTAGATTATGTAATGGAACCAAAACTATGAATCATGGGAAAGGTGAAAGTCACCCTAGATCATTGTCCTATAACACTTTTTAGGCTTATACACGGGAAAATGTATTGACATGAGGCTTACCACATGATTACAATTTGGTAGTGCATACAACACTTATGTCTTGGATTTGTGCTTGAGGTCAGGATAGTAATCTAAGGTCACTGCCAATGTTGGCCCATGACGGGCCAACCTGACAATGTCTGTAATATTCGCTGTGTAATTAGCTCCCAAGTGGTGGTATTAACTTTGTGCCTTTACCAGAAATGGAGATGCAATTGTTGTTGAGAAAAGACACTATTTTTTCTTTAAAGACGTCATGTTCAGTCTACAAATTATTTTAACTCAACAGTGAGGCAATTTTCGGGCCCTCCTCGTCGAGGGCTTTCCAATGACACCAGGTAATGAGTTTTCATGCACCACTTAGTTTGGAAGTTAGAGTGACAATTGGCGTGGTCTTTAACAACTACCCCCACCCCACCAGAGATGGGATTTGGGAATCTGACCGAAGAGATTGGGGGGGGATTAACCTATTTAACTTGACGTGGAAAATCAACCAAAAGAGGTAAACAAAAACTTTAAGTAACCCAGAACGCTTAAAGCTGGAGTTAGGTCATGCCATATACCGCATCCCTCTACTTAGCTTCGAGCGATAGGCAGTAGGGGTCAAATTAACCTCACGTTTCTAGTAGTAGTAAAGTTTGCCACTCTGTGATGGATAAGAACATTCAGTTATAATGTAGATTGAATATAAGAGTAATCTGGCTGTCATTATAAAAGTTGCTTGCTTCACTTCAACAAGCACAGTTAAATCTGAGATTCATTTACATGTACCCTCTGGTACAAAGACCTATGAGGGCAATAACATATACGATAAGCAAGCACGAATTTTCCTGGAGATACTCTTTCCGTCTTTTCGCATCAGAGAAGATAAGTTGTATCTCTTTTACACTCACCTGGTTAAGTGCAAGAGTTTCTCGAACTAGGACAAATATATTGGGTAATTCAAGGCCATTAACATACATCAAGGTCATCTGACTCAAAGTCATCGATGTGGATCATGAAGTGGGAGAGAATCAGGGGTGCTTATCTGGAAAATTATCCTATGAGATGCTTAGGGATGACAATGGAGAATGAAGGCATGTGAATGCGCGATGAAATGAAACGAAATTAAATAAATGAATAGCAAGGTTAATTTGTTGAGCACAGTGCTCTATGGGAGTTAGTAATGGGGGCATGTTGCACGAACGAAAAGGGGAACGAGCCAAAGAGATGACAAAGAACCGCTGGTCTGAATACACCTTGTCTGAGCCGTGTCACACACCAGTTCGGCAACTTCCTCGACAGTGCTGCCACCTATATGGCAATGTTTTCGCTTTGGAGGGCCTGGCGGATTGCTGGCCTCCCGTTGTGCTCTTAGGGTCCTGCTGTGTTTATTTGGATCTCTTGACGCACATTTGTGGGACTCCAGCACGATTAAGGCTGCTCCGGTATAATTTATATCGGTCCCGGCGCGACTTTTCGGACCCAGATGCGTGATTCCGGGTGACCCGACGCCAGTTTTCTGGGCTCGGCGAAATTTTTGGTGACTTCTTCTGATTTTTGTTTACAGTTGAGCCCTGGCTCCACGGGTGGCTCCTTATTTTGGAAGGAACCGGCTTGAACTTTGTCGGATCCCAATGCGATTTTTGGGGCCACGCTATGCTTGTTTGGGGCCATCGACACCAATTTTTGGGAGCCCCGAGGGGAATTTTTGATGCCCCGACCCGAATTTTTGGGACTACCGATGGGAATTTTGTGTCCCGAGCTCGATATTTGGGGGCTCGGCGCATTCGCGATGCGCGTTTTCTTAGCTGGGCCCCAGCACGAATTTGGCGAGCCCCGGCGCAAGTTTTCGGGCCCTGTGCGAGTTTTTCTTTGGTTCCCACTGTATTATTTGGAGCCCACTATGCGAATTCTGGTGGCTCCTACACGAATTTATAGGATTCCGGCGCGACTGTTGTGGCCCAATGTGATTTTCAAGGGCAGCAACGCGACTTTTTGGGTCCAAGTACGGTTTTTTTGGCCCCGTCGTCATTTGTTGGGCTACTTAGCGCGAGTTTTAACACGCGCCCTGGAGGGTCTCTGAAAATTACGCGCACTGGAGGGGGGGGGGGCGGATTCCACTCCCCCCCCACTAAGATCTCGGCTTCTATTAAAGCTTGAGTTACGAAATTGGCAGGGTGGATGGGTATGGTAGTGAACTCTATTGTGTGCAAATTTTATGACCTTTGGTCAATATCTTCAAGGTCAAATGAGGTCACATATGTCAAAATTGTATTATTTTGCGTGGCTTGGCTTGTCATTGTTATGGATCGCTGTGATTGTGTTTAAATGCTCCAAAATGGCCATCAATGATGTTTTGGACATTACTAATGATGCAATACATATGCTAGACCCGGAATTTGACCTCAGGTCACCTATATAGCAGCACCTTATCAGGTCAGTTACCTGTTCCAGTTACCGGAACCGGGCCGCCCGCCCGACTGCTCCGTCGGGCAGCTCGGCACAATCGGCTTCGCGAAGAAAGGAGTGAAATACATGAATAAAGTATAGAAACGCTTAGATGCACGATGACAAACAGTAGTCTTCAGGATGTGCAGGGAGTAACATGCAAAGCGACATCAATCGTATGACAGTCATTTGCATTTATGACAACATTCCAGTTGACCAAGTTTTGTTCCATTAACCTGTCATGAACTTGACCTGACTTGACCTAGGTGACCTAACATGACCTTGAAACTATATAGCATAACAATATACATCATACAAGTCGCTAGTGTTGCCAAGAACACTTCCCTTTTGCCAATATACGGGAAGCGCATCATCAGCACCGATTTTTGTGGTCTGGCGCTACGAAATATTTTGACTTCAACTAATTCGAGAGGAAAAAATCGGCCGGTTTCCGTTTTTGTTACTTTAAGCGACGCGGCGGACATTTCTAAGCAGCTACGAGAAAAAAAAAATGGTGTATATCGACTGGTAAAATCTGGAGTTATGTACGAAAAACCGGAAGGGTGGGCGGATTCCCCCCCCCCTCCAGTGCGCGTGCTAATAACCTCGACACGTTTTTGGGGTCCCAACACGTTTTGATTTTTGTTGAGTCATTGGTGGGACCCCAAGGTGATTTTCCATCTCTGGACTATTTTTTCGTTGCCATGGCTTTATATTTCGGGTGATTCAAATAAGTATTCTGGAGCCCCGGTACGATCTGTCGAGCCAATAGTGTGATTTTCAGGGGCCCCGGCCAGACCTTTTGGGGTTCCCGTCGTGATTTTGAAGAACCCCAGGACAACTTTTTTTGTGACTCCAGCGTGATTTTCATGGACCTCAGCCCGACGTTTGGGAGCCACAGCGCGATTTTCTGGGGCTCCGCCTGATCTTTTGGTCCCTCAGCATGATTTTCAAGTACCCAGCACGACCTTTTTGGCCTCAAGCGTGATTTTCAGGGGACCAGGTGCGAACTTTTGAGGCCCCTAGCGTGATTTTCAGGGGATTCGGTCCGGCCTTTTGGGCGTCAGTGTGATTTGTATGGGCCCGGCGGTCTTTTGAGGCCCGAGCGTCATTTTTCAGGGACCCCGGTGAGACGTCTTGGACCCTCAGCATGATTTTCAGGGGCCCCGAAGAGACATTTTGAATCCCCAGCGTGATTTTCGGGGGCCCGGCACGACCATTCGGGGCTTCAGCGATAATTCTTTAGGGTCCCAGCGGTATTTTCAGACTCCCGGTCCCACTTTTTGGAGCCCCTAGTCAGTTTTACGGGCCCGGAACTATTTTTGTGGCTTCCAATGTGATTTTCATGCGCCTAGGTGCGATTTTGTGGACCCCCAGCATCATTTTCAGGGGCCGCTGCACGTTTTTTTGGCCCTCAATGTGATTTTTAGGGACCCGGTGCAAACTTTGGGGGCCCCACAACCTCTCAGAAGCCCTGGAAGGGGGCAATTGCCCCCAATGCTCCCTTCAGTACGCAACTGTGTTCATGATCATTTTCGGCGTGAAAAAAAATACTTCAAATTAAATTTTCCCTATAATTTTCCGTAGAATCGACGAGCCCCTAAAGCTCGATCATTGTCTACGGTTTCTTAAGCTCGGAATCCCAGAAAAGTGTGTGCAAGCAACTGTAGGTGTCATCGGAAGTCTGCGTGATCTCTAGGGTGTGGTTCTACCATGCAAACGTACCCAGTATGGTGCATAATTTTGGCAATGCAAGGTTTGCGGAGGAACTCGTGGAACTCGTGCTCTGACAGCACATGCTGTCACGCACCGAACATTGTCATGCACCGAGCATTGTCATGCGCCTGCGCAGAGACGCCCGACAACTGGCCGCTAGCCAGTATCGCCCGTGACTTCGCTCAGGTCATTGCGCATGCGCACGGGCCGCGGCAGCCGAACCGCACTCGGACACGTCCGCAGTTACTGTATATAACGTGACATGGAAACTGCTCGTTCTGGTACTCTCGCATTGGCAATCTCGCACTCTCGCTCTCGTTCCCGCTATCGCCGCCAGATATACGTACCGACAAGTTACGGATCTTTGGAGCTCGCCAACGGACACGTGATAAGAAACGTAGCCACTCAAGCCGCTACACGCGAAGGCTCATTGCAAACGTGACGCAAAGCGTCGTCTCGGTCCTTCTATCACTCTTTGTCAAGTATGAATGTGATATAATTACATGCTGTTGGACTTTATAAAAAAAAAGTTTTGAATCCGTTTTAGATATTTGATTAAATGTTGTTGCTTTCGATATTTTAACAAAACAATCCGCATGGCCAAGCTACAATCCAATCACGCCCGACCCACACCCAAGCACGCCCAATGTACACCCGATCACGCCCAACGCACGAAATGTGCACCCAAGTCTACACAGTTGTGCACCAGTCCCAGTGGCCCGCCTACACGAGCAGAGGAGGCGCCAAGCCGACCCTGCCGGAAGTGACTGCACCAGAGCGGTGACCAGTGCAGGGGAAGCTGCGCTGATACTGCAGTGCATACGATAGCCTTAGCATTGTCAGCCTTGGCCGGCAGGACAAGTCCGTGGCAGCTGCCGGTGCAGGTTTCGGAAACGCATCCGACCACCGACCTTGAACACTTCCCGCCTGCGCCGCCTGACAGGCTGACCTTGACCACTTCCCGCCTGCGCCGCCTGACAGGCTGACCTTGACCACTTCCCGCCTGCGCCGCCTGACAGGCTGACCTTGACCACTTCCCGCCTGCGCCGCCTGACAGGCTGACCTTGACCACTTCCCGCCTGCGCCGTCTGACAGGCTGACCTTGACCACTTCCCGCCTGCGCCGTCTGACAGGCTGACCTTGACCACTTCCCGCCTGCGCCGTCTGACAGGCTGACCTTGACCACTTCCCCTGCACCGCCTGACGGTGCAGTGACACTGACGGCGCCATTCGTCACGGGCAGGGTCACCACGCCATGTGTCACGGGAAGGGTCACCACGCCATGTGTCACGGGAAGGGTCACCACGCCATGTGTCACGCGGGAAGGGTCACCACGCCATGCGTCACGGACAGGGTCACCACCGCCATGTGTCACGGGCAGGGTCACCACGCCAGGAGGCACGGATAGGGTCACCACGCCATGTGTCACGGGAAGGGTCACCACGCCATGTGTCACGGGAAGGGTCACCACGCCATGTGTCACGGGAAGGGTCACCACGCCATGTGTCACGGGAAGGGTCACCACGCCATGTGTCACGGATAGGGTCACCACGCCATGCGTCACGGGCAGGGTCACCACGCCATGCGTCACGGGCAGGGTCACCACGCCATGTGTCACGGGAAGGGTCACCACGCCATGCGTCACGGGCAGGGTCACCACGCCATGCGTCACGGGCAGGGTCACCACGCCATGCGTCACGGGCAGGGTCACCACGCCATGTGTCACGGGAAGGGTCACCACGCCATGTGTCACGGGAAGGGTCACCACGCCAGGAGGCACGGATAGGGTCACCACGCCATGTGTCACGGGAAGGGTCACCACGCCATGTGTCACGGATAGGGTCACCACGCCATGCGTCACGGACAGGGTCACCACGCCATGCGTCACGGATAGGGTCACCACGCCAGGCAGGCACGGATAGGGTCACCACGCCATGTGTCACGGGAAGGGTCACCACGCCATGTGTCACGGGCAGGGTCACCACGCCATGCGTCACGGGCAGGGTCACCACGCCATGCGTCACGGGTCAAGGGTCACCACGCCATGCTCACGCGCGCACGGATAGGGTCACCACGCCATGCGTCACGGGCAGGGTCACCACGCCATGCGTCACGCCATGCGTCACGGGAGGCACGGATAGGGTCACCACGCCATGCGTCACGGACAGGGTCACCACGCCATGCGTCACGGGCAGGGTCACCACGCCATGCGTCACGGATAGGGTCACCACGCCATGCGTCACGGGGTCACCACGCCAGGAGGCACGGATAGGGTCACCACGCCATGCGTCACGGGCAGGGTCACCACGCCAGGAGGCACGGATAGGGTCACCACGCCATGCGTCACGGGCAGGGTCACCACGCCATGCGTCACGGGCAGGGTCACCACGCCAGGAGGCACGGATAGGGTCACCACGCCATGCGTCACGGGCAGGGTCACCACGCCATGCGTCACGGGCAGGGTCACCACGCCATGTGTCACGGGAAGGGTCACCACGCCATAGGCGGCACGGATAGGGTCACCACGCCATGCGTCACGGGCAGGGTCACCACGCCAGGAGGCACGGATCAACGGTCACGGGCACACGCCATGCGTCACGGGCAGGGTCACCACGCCATGCGTCACGGGCAGGGTCACCACGCCAGGAGGCACGGATAGGGTCACCACGCCATGCGTCACGGGAAGGGTCACCACGCCAGGAGGCACGGATAGGGTCACCACGCCATGCGTCACGGGCAGGGTCACCACGCCAGGTGTCACGGAAAGGGTCACCACGCCATGTGTCACGGGAAGGGTCACCACGCCATGCGTCACGGGCAGGGTCACCACGCCAGGCGGCACGGATAGGGTCACCACGCCATGCGTCACGGGCAGGGTCACCACGCCATGCGTCACGGGCACACGGGATAGGGTCACCACGCCATGCGTCACGGGCAGGGTCACCACGCCATGCGTCACGGGCAGGGTCACCACGCCAGGAGGCACGGATAGGGTCACCACGCCATGCGTCACGGGCAGGGTCACCACGCCATGCGTCACGGGCAGGGTCACCACGCCATGCGTCACGGGCAGGGTCACCACGCCAGGAGGCACGGATAGGGTCACCACGCCAGGCGGCACGGACAGGGTCACCACGCCATGCGTCACGGGCAGGGTCACCACGCCATGCGTCACGGGCAGGGTCACCACGCCAGGAGGCACGGATAGGGTCACCACGCCAGGAGGCACGGATAGGGTCACCACGCCATGCGTCACGGACAGGGTCACCACGCCAGGAGGCACGGATAGGGTCACCACGCCATGCGTCACGGGCAGGGTTACCACGCCATGCGTCACGGGCAGGGTCACCACGCCATGCGTCACGGGAAGGGTCACCACGCCATGGGAGGCACGGGTAGGGTCACCACGCCAGGAGGGGGATAGGGTCACCACGCCATGCGTCACGGACAGGGTCACCACGCCAGGAGGCACGGATAGGGTCACCACGCCATGCGTCACGGGAAGGGTCACCACGCCATGCGGCACGGGCAGGGTCACCACGCCAGGAGGCACGGGCAGGGTCACCACGCCATGCGTCACGGACAGGGTCACCACGCCAGGAGGCACGGATAGGGTCACCACGCCATGCGTCACGGGAAGGGTCACCACGCCATGTGTCACGGGCAGGGTCACCACGCCATGTGTCACGGATAGGGTCACCACGCCATGTGTCACGGGCAGGGTCACCACGCCATGTGTCACGGGAAGGGTCACCACGCCATGCGTCACGGGCAGGGTCACCACGCCATGCGTCACGGGCAGGGTCACCACGCCAGGAGGCACGGATAGGGTCACCACGCCATGTGTCACGGATAGGGTCACCACGCCATGCGTCACGGGCAGGGTCACCACGCCATGTGTCACGGGAAGGGTCACCACGCCATGCGTCACGGGCAGGGTCACCACGCCAGGAGGCACGGGAAGGGTCACCACGCCATGCGTCACGGGCAGGGTCACCACGCCAGGAGGCACGGGCAGGGTCACCACGCCAGGAGGCACGGATAGGGTCACCACGCCATGCGTCACGGGAAGGCGTCACCACCGCCAGGAGGCACGGGCAGGGTCACCACGCCATGTGTCACGGATAGGGTCACCACGCCATGTGTCACGGGCAGGGTCACCACGCCATGTGTCACGGGCAGGGTCACCACGCCATGTGTCACGGGAAGGGTCACCACGCCATGTGTCACGGGAAGGGTCACCACGCCAGGAGGCACGGGAAGGGTCACCACGCCATGTGTCACGGATAGGGTCACCACGCCATGTGTCACGGGAAGGGTCACCACGCCATGTGTCACGGGCAGGGTCACCACGCCAGGAGGCACGGATAGGGTCACCACGCCATGCGTCACGGGAAGGGTCACCACGCCATGTGTCACGGGCAGGGTCACCACGCCAGGAGGCACGGATAGGGTCACCACGCCAGGAGGCACGGATATGGTCACCACGCCAGGAGGCACGGATATGGTCACCACGCCAGGAGGCACGGATAGGGTCACCATGCCATGAGTCACGAATGGGGTCACCACGCCTTGAGTCACTGACTGGAGCGGATAGTCAGAATATAGGATATGATGAAGCTCTTCAACCTGAAACGCCCACCATCAGGTCCCTTCCCCCAGTTGACGGTTAGATGACCGCGCATTACTGACTCACAAGTCGTAGACTACTTTAAGCTGCACTACGCCAACGTCTTAGGTAGGCACACCTACGACACCACCATAGAAAACTATCTGGATGCCCTCACCTCTAATACAAATTTCAACTCTGACAACACAGAAAACTACAACCAGACATTACAGATGCACCAATTGAACCTTGCCATCAGCGAGTGGGCAAATACGTCCGTTGGCGGGCGACATTCATTACAAGTTTTTCAAGCATCTCCGCAAAAATTATCTAACGTACTTACTAGCGGCCATTAGCGATCGCTATTTAAATAACACCTTCCCTGCTACATGGCGGGAAAGTGTACTCACCTCATTACCAAAGACGCACACAGATTGTTCCACCCCAAAAGGGTATAGGCCTATCTTACTTACTAGCTGCGCTAGTAAGCTGGTCGAGCGTATGGTCAGCACGCGATTGTGACATTTTCTAGAACACAACAACCTGCTCGATGAATTTCAGTGCGGTTTCCAGCGTCAAAAATCAACCCAAGACAATCTTAGTAGGCTAGTGCACGACATCAAATATGCCCCTGCACCAAACACACAACAATAGCTGCATACTTAGACGTCACTGCCTCATTTGACCGAGTACACAAGTCCGCACTAACACACAAACTCCAAAAGCTAGGTTTATACGGATACATGGCAACCTTTATTCTCAACTTCCACAGAGACAGGACCCTTAAGATCAGATGCGGCAGCGTCATATCAAGCACTACATTTCAGGATCAGGCCCTGGCACAGGAGAGCGTGCTCAGGTCAAGCTTCGTCCTCATCATGATTAACGATATACTTGCTGATCACACAGACACGTCACTTCAATCACTATTCGCGGACGAAATAGCCATTTGGACAACAGCAAAATGCTTCGTAAAAGCCGAGAAAACATTCAAACAGCTCTAGACCACATGGCAAAGTGGTGCAAAACTTTGGGTATCACCCTGTCCGCAGACAAAATATACCACAGTCACACATAGTCGCCTCCGCCCCAAGCCCACAAATTGTCTCCAAAATACGAGGCCAAAGTAGGCATCGGCATCACTGGACCAGGCCTTAGGCTCTCCAAGCGTCTACCGGATAACTTTTCATTTACACCGCTGAAGCACTGGCCATTCTGGCCGCTATCTCCATTCTAAACAGACGCCAGCGGAGAAACATAGTAACTTATTCAGGTCCTAAATCAGTCCTGTAGTCAATTAGCAACAAACACGACTACCTACATCCAGTCACTGACTGAATCCAACAGGCCGGATCCTCAAACTAACCAACTTTTCCTTCTCTGGATTCCGACGTCAACATTCCAGGAAGCGAGCAAGCAGACGGGTTGGCAGAGCAATCCTTAACATCGACCACTTTTCCCAATATGGAATATTCTGTGGACGATTGCAAAACACTCCTACAACGCCATATACGAAAGCATCACTAGAACACATGAACACAACACAACTAAATATAATAAATACCACCGAGCTCTCGAATGCCGTTTGCACCAACGGTATTTGTTCGTTGGTCGCATAGATACAAGGGGCACAAACCCCACCACCCCATGGGCCCATGTGATAAATTATCCATCAACATCACGTTAATAACGATATTAATCTTCAAGCGGTTTGGATTCTTCGAAAAATATGCGCTGCAAGCTGTCTTGACGCCACGAAACTTATGACGACCAACACCAGCAATGGTTCGGTGCCACCTGTGGTAAGGCTCAGAGATTTTCCGACTACTCGCCTCCCCCCTCCCCCCACACCCACAGGTCAGCGAAATAATCCATGGCAGGTGTACTATCAGCAAGAAAAGGGGGCATTATAGTCTAGGGCCCCCTTGGCCAAACCCTGGATCCGTCACTGGTGTACGCCCACATTACTAAACCTATCAGCAGCAATAGCATAATTGATTCATTTGTTTATGATGTCGACTACATGTATTCGACGCAACCGAAGATGCGAACTATCCACAATATAGCACAAGATCAACGATAGTCTATTACATTATCTTGTTAAGCAGGTGTCGCGTGCCAAGAACATAGAAGGAATAAGAGGCAGTGTTCATCCGGTACAAAGACTCGCTGTAAATCAATGTGTCAATATAAGAGATGGATCCCTATCTGTGTGTAATCCGAAAACATTTGCGTCAAAGGCATATAATTGACATTCACTGTACATGTCGATGCAAACAGGTGTATATGTTTGTATATATGAGGGGCGGGGTAAGGGGCGGGGTCCGGCCCAGTCTCGAACCACCTCACGGTCTCGGCTCGGGTGTCAGCTGGCCAGCACGGAGCTGACAGCGAGCCTCACAGGCGGCGCGCAGCCGGAACCGGTTGCTGTTGCCGCCGCAGCCGCCGTAGATGAAGGTGTAGCACGCGTCCAGTGCGGCGTTGTAGTAGAAGCGGGGCAGGTAGTCGTGACAGGTGCCCTGTTGGCGTGCCAGCCGACACGGCCGCCGTCTGTCGTACCCGCCGCGGCGCTGCGGCTGGGCCGCCGTGGGCTGCAGCTGGGCCGCCGTGGGCTGCAGCTGGACCGCCGTGGGCTGCAGCTGGACCGCCGTGGGCTGCAGCTGGGCCGCCGTGGGCTGCAGCTGGGCCGCCGTGGGCTGCAGCTGGGCCGCCGTGGGCTGCAGCTGGACCGCCGTGGGCTGCAGACCGGTACGGCGGCGCGCCACGGCACCCGTGTGGCGTCCGGCGGCTGGTGTGGCTCGGCTGGCGACCGCCACCTGAGTGTCGCCGCTGCTGGATGTGACATTGTGTGGTCCACTGATGCGCACCCCTACATTGGCCGAGCTCAGCTGGGAGTCGGTGACGCTCAGCGTGTCATCAGTTTGATTCTGCGCCGCAATTGTGCCGACTGTTTCAAATGTGGTCGAGTTTGTCTCGTTGGTATTCGTGTCAGGGTGGATGCCGTCTTCTTCAGCGAGTGTGATGTAACTGCCGCCGTTTCGATCTGAAACGCTGCCGCAGCGGCTCTCGCACTCTGTTCTGGTGTGGAATCGGTTGCCGTTGCCCTCACAGCCTCTGTAGATAAACTGATGGCAACGTCTGCTCCTGGTATCGTAGAAGAACATCGGAGCGTACAACGAGCAGGCACCTGCGTCTCGTGGTAGTTCACACGGATCCGTCGCTATGGAGGTCTGGAAGATCGGCGTTTCCACGTCGCCTCCTATCGCTTCCTGCTCCGTCACACCTTGCCTATCGTCGGCGGTCGCGAGCACGCACCGCCGCTTACACCGCTGACGGGTGACAAAGTTGTTTCTGTTGCCGCCGCAGCCGCCGAAGTAGAACGGCGCACACTGGTCGTGTTCGGCCACGTACGAGAACCGGACGCTGTAGCGGTCACACGAGCCGACACGGCGCGCCGGCTGGTGACACCGCCGGTGGGAGCCAACCCCAGCCGGCCCGCACAGCGACTCGCAGGCCGACAGCGAACTGAACCGATTGCTAGTACCGAAGCAGCCGCCATACAGGAAGCGCCTGCACGCGCGTGCCTCTGCGTCGAACGCCCACAGGCGCAGGCGCTCGTGGCAGGGGCCGCGCGTGATAGGCTGCAGGCAGGAGGCGGCACCCGCCAGCTCGACGCACGTGGCGCGACACGTTGCCAACGTGGCAAAGTTGTTCGCGTTGCCGACGCAGCCGCCGTACCAGAAGGAGGCGCAGGAGCCCTGGTCCGGGTCGAAGTACCAGCGCCGGCTGAACTCGGTGCACGGCCCGCGGTCGCGCCGCGGACGGCAGGCTGACTGCGGTGGCTCAGAGAGCGCCCCTGTCAGCTGACCGACCGAGGCCATTCCCGTAGGCTGACTGAAGGAGAACACCTCCGTGAGCCGGCGACTGAGACAGGCCGCCGCCAGCAGGGCATAGAGGAAGCCGGCAGAGGACGGTGGCCGGGACATGACCGGACCGCGCCGACGACGGACCACAACTGGTGCTGTCACACTACACGTCGCTCCGTCTCTGCAGAGTGCCGGGACAGGACCGGACCGCGCCGACGACGGACCACAACTGGTGCTGTCACACTACACGTCGCTCCGTCTCAGCAGAGTGCCGGGACAGGACCGGACCGCGCCGACGACGGACCACAACTGGTGCTGTCACACTACACGTCGCTCCGTCTCAGCAGAGTGCCGGGACAGGACCGGACCGCGCCGACGACGGACCACAACTGGTGCTGCTACACTACACGTCGCTCCGTCTCTGCAGAGTGCCGGGACAGGACCGGACCGCGCCGACGACGGACCACAACTGGTGCTGCTACACTACACGTCGCTCCGTCTCTGCAGAGTGCCGGGACAGGACCGGACCGCGCCGACGACGGACCACAACTGGTGCTGTCACACTACACGTCGCTCCGTCTCTGCAGAGTGCCGGGACAGGACCGGACCGCGCCGACGACGGACCACAACTGGTGCTGCTACACTACACGTCGCTCCGTCTCAGCAGAGTGCCGGGACAGGACCGGACCGCGCCGACGACGGACCACAACTGGTGCTGCTACACTACACGTCGCTCCGTCTCTGCAGAGTGCCGGGACAGGACCGGACCGCGCCGACGACGGACCACAACTGGTGCTGCACACACACGTCGCCCGTCTCCAAGTGCCGGGACAGGACCGACCGCCCGACGACGGACCACAACGGTCGCACCACACGTCGCCCGTCTCGCAGAGTGCCGGACAGACCGGACCGCGCCGACGACGGACCACAACGGTCGCACACACACGTCGCCCGTCTCAGCAGAGTGCCGGGACAGGACCGACCGCGCCGACGACGGACCACAACGGTGCTGCACACTACACGTCGCCCGTCTCAGCAGAGTGCCGGGGCGGACGACCGCGCCGACGACGGACCACAACTGGTGCTGCCACACACACGTCGCCCGTCTCGCAGAGTGCCGGGACAGACCGACCGCGCCGACACGGACCACAACGGTCGCCACACTACACGTCGCTCCGTCTCGCAGAGTGCCGGACAGGACCGGACCGCGCCGACACGGACCACAACGGTGCGCACACTACACGTCGCTCCGTCTCAGCAGAGTGCCGGGACAGACCACCGCACCGACACGGACCACAACGGTGCTGCACACACACGTCGCCCGTCTCGCAGAGTGCCGGGACAACCGGACCGCGCCGACACGGACCACAACGGTCGTCACACACACGTCGCCCGTCTCGCAGAGTGCCGGGACAGGACCGGACCGCGCCACAGGACACAACGGTGCTGCACACTACACGTCGCTCCGTCTCTGCAGAGTGCCGGGACAGACCGGACCGCGCCGACGACGGACCACAACTGGTGCTGTCACACTACACGTCGCTCCGTCCCTGCAGCGTGCCGGGACACGACCGGACCGCGCCGACGACGGACCACAACTGGTGCTGCTACACTACACGTCGCTCCGTCCCTGCAGCGTGCCGGGACACGACACGCCCGAACGACCAAACTGGTGCTGTCACACACACGTCGCTCCGTCTCGCAGAGTGCCGGACAGACCGGACCGCGCCGACACGGACCACAACTGGTCTCACACACACGTCGCTCCGTCTCAGCAGAGTGCCGGACAAACCGGACCGCACCGACGACGGACCACAACTGGTGCTGCTACACTACACGTCGCCCGTCTCTGCAGAGTGCCGGGACAGGACCGACCGCGCCGACGACGGACCACAACTGGTGCTGTCACACTACACGTCGCTCCGTCTCTGCAGAGTGCCGGGACAGGACCGGACCGCGCCGACGACGGACCACAACTGGTGCTGCTACACTACACGTCGCTCCGTCCCTGCAGCGTGCCGGGACAGGACCGGACCGCGCCGACGACGGACCACAACTGGTGCTGCTACACTACACGTCGCTCCGTCCCTGCAGCGTGCCGGGACACGGCCTGGATGCTATTAAAGAGGAAAGAGATTTAGGTGTGTAAGTTTCAAATGATCTTAAAGCAGAAAAACAATGTATCTCAGCTAGGACCAGGGTAATCAGAATGCTAGGAATCATTAATGGGAGTTGAAGTATAAGAGCAAGGCAGTCATGAAAATACCGTACTTGGCCTATGTGGGACTCCACTTAGAATATTGTGTACAGGTATGGAGCTCCTAATTAGACAAATATATAGATATGATAGAAAGAGTGCAGCGCAAAGCCACTAGACTCATCGGTAGACTAGGTAACTTAGAATATGGGTAAGACATTGGAAAGGCACTGGATGTGCACTCACTCAAGTATATGAGTTTAAGGGAAGCTATGATTGAAATGTATAACATCATTAAAGGGCAAGATCAGGTCAATCGGAATGATGACCTTCTATTTAGACTATACGTCTGGGTCATCAATTCAGGTTAGACAAATTGAGGTTGGTTATTGGTTTTACGACACAGACAAATTGAGGTGTAGGACAGTTAAGCGACAACAGATGTTCAGTCAAAGGATTGTTGATCAGTGGAATGGTCTGCCTGCTGATATTGTGGGAAGTCTCTCATTGAATGTATTTTCAAATATGGTGGACAACTTTTTATGCTGCAAAGTCTTGTTTTTTTAGTTCTAAGTAGTGGTGGATGGGGTAAGATTTATGCCAGCTAGTGTGCACTGTACAGGCCCCTTTAACAGGCATGGGTGGAGTTTGAAAATTATTGGTAGGGCATTCACGCCACATGTGTTACATGGGATCGAGTGAATAGGGCTGGATAGGTAAGGTAGATAGACATTGATGAGTGTGAGGGATGTTGGTGGATGGATTCTTTGGAATTAGGAAGGTGGTGTTGGTTGGGGGTGATAAGTGTCTTTTTGCCAGAGTTATGACATCTTCCGTTTTCAGACTTAACCTGGATGGGCCCTTGTGGATCTTATTAAGTCTGATCACTTTATGACTTGATGGCTTTATAACACCAAAAATCGGGTTGGTCCGTGGCTCTGAACACTTCATTCATTTGTGTCTCACACTTTAATCAATTGGGCATAACGTACAAAGAAATATTTTATATCGAGCGTTCTGGCATATTTAGACTCTTGGTATGCTTTTGATCAAACACCTTGATTTAATTAATGATTATTAGCTCTTCACTAACCTGACATAGCCAGATGTAGGGAGGGCATTTATGTCCGGACAAGTGTATTTTGTGGCGGTTTTTATTGAATAATGCTTCCCTGATCTGGTCGATAAATCTGGATGGCGCTCGTTATGTATTTTCCCACCAAACCTATACTTGGCATCGCTCTCCTGGCGAAGGTATTTTCTATGGCAATTTAAATCGAGTGGGAGGGAGCGCACCTTGGCATCTGAGGGTACATAGTGGGAGGAGCACGCCTTGGCATCTGAGGGTACATAGTGGGAGGGAGCGCACCTTGGCATCTGAGGGTACATAGTGGGAGGGAGCGCACCTTGGCATCTGAGGGTACATAGTGGGAGGGAGCGCACCTTGGCATCTGAGGGTACATAGTGGGAGGGAGCGCACCTTGGCATCTGAGGGTACATAGTGGGAGGGAGCGCACCTTGGCATCTGAGGGTACATAGTGGGAGGGAGCGCACCCTGGCATCTGAGGGTACATAGTGGGAGGGAGCGCACCTTGGCATCTGAGGGTACATAGTCGGGGTCAGCCAGACACCGGGTCCTCAGTAATGCTAGCACAATGGAGAATGGTCACTGACTGTGAGGGGGAGAACAACAATGACTGAGGGCATGCCCTTCTTCGGTTAACATGCAGGACAAGGCACTGCTTGTGGTAGTGTTTATGTCGATAAATCGTCTGGGAGACGCGTGGACTCCAGCCCACCACTCCGATATACCACTACTACCCAATGGCTCGTCAGGTCAGTTGAACACTGGCACACACTACTTATACTTGCTGGTGTCCAAAAGCGGGATATGCAGTGGCTCATGGGAAGGCTCAAAAGGATTATTTTCCGGATGTTGTACGTCCTAGTAAAGAAAATAGCTCTGAGCACGTCCACTCTACTGACAGAAATAAATATAAAAAAACAAGGGCGGAAAGAGACACAATGTAGGATGAGAGCGGACAAAGCAAAACATAAAACGGAACGGTGTCTTGAACTATGGTGAATATAACAACCAATTGTTCCCTCCTCCGGTACAAATGGCAACAAATTCCGAGAAAACGCCAAGAGCTTGACCTCCATCAATGACCTCATAGGTTCATCCTTGGTGTAAAACGCGAGGTCTCGTCACAAACTACACGCTGATTTTTGTTTCGTGTCTCTAGCATGCCCAATTTCGAATCAGCAGGAGGGGAGGGGATCGAATCAACCCTGAAACCCCCTGTACAGTTGAAACTAACAAAAATAACAAATACTGCTCAGGGTTAGTGTGTTAAACATTTTTCATATAATGTTTTGTATTGGTTTGCATATACATATATACAGCGGACCAAAAATAAAATGCGTGTTGACACTTGACATACGATCTTGTCTTGTCCCCCGGCTCATGTTTCCGTCTAGACAACTGTACACAAAAATCCACGGTGTGCATGTGAATTGCATTGTGATATGCAGGATATGCCCAGGCACAATGCAATTCTTTGGTTACCATTATCACAGCTCACTGCCTAAGTATCACCAAGACACACAGAAATACACTCGTGGATCCGTGGCTCTGAACACTTCATTCATCTCTGTGTCTCACTTTAATCAATTAGGTATAACGTAGAAATAAATATTTTATATGGGGCGTTGGGGCAGATTTAGACTCGTGGTATGCTTTAGATCAAACACATTGATTCAATTCATGATTATTAGCTCTTGATTGATTAGCTCTTGAGCTGATTATTAACACCTACAAATTGGTAAGTATTGAAACCTTTTTGACGTAGGCACTTTGCTTTGTCGGATTAGCGGAAGTCACAATTAGCGGTTAAGCAGGTTTTCTGAAGACATATCCACTTAGCAAGTGTGCGTATGCAAGGGTTTCGTTTGACGTTGGTGACGAGGGGTCCAATTCAATACCGAAACATTTGTTCTGCTACTTGAGCTTAGAAATGCTACGAGACATGGATCGAAATCCCTTTTAAATCGCTCACGATGGCTGCTTCATTTCACCGTATTCAAACTCTTACGAGTAGGGCTCTGGTACCGATAACTGGGTTGAATTTGCAAGGGTGTAATATGACCGGATACATGTGATAGGGTCACACACGTGCATGTGTACACCTTGGTGCAGCAGTCTGGCTGTTGGTGAGAGACAGCTGCAGATGCCAAATGACGGTGGCGTTCCTAAATACTTCTGAATTGTGCCCTCAGATTGCTAAAGGCAGATGCGTTGAATTATTTTCTTCATCAGGGAACTTTGCAACAGCCATCACACCTTCGCGTTCTCATGACAAGTCACCAGAATGTGAAGGTCAGAAAGGGTCTGATTTGATTTAGATTGCCAGATATAGCCATACTTAGCACGTATTCGGCCACAGACGTTTTCCAGGCACTGTTCACCTTACGTGTTTACACTGGCTGTTCAGACAAAGTGAGCGAGTGTTGCGAGCGAAGGCAGTGATACAAATGCTAAAATCCACTTGGTATTGCTTGCTTCGATTTTGAGGATATCAGCCTCTTTTCAGGTGATATTGGTATTAGATGAACTGACACGAAGACGGCTAGGTAGATTTAACTGGCAACTGCACTTTATAAAGATTACATATTGCCACTCTTTTCACCACCAAGAACGAACACGTAAATATGAGCTCAACTCGATTAAAAAGTTACACATAAGAACTTCACATTTTATATTCCATGTTCCAAGGCCGCTCCACTGTCTCAGTCTGTATAATGCATATTGGTATGACCGGAGCACTGATTCCCCACCTGGGTGTGTTTCTGTGTGTCTTGCCCACAAATATTAGCAATACTCATATATTAATAGTTCGTCATCACCCATGTGTATGGGTGGGCTCGTAGATTATAAGGTAGCTTTTCCCGTGGATGTATGTTCAATGGAGGACACGTGGTTGGTGAACTCTGGCACACAGATAGAACGGAATGTTTTGAAAATTGTATTCGCTGTTCTTTTGTCCGGCTTTCAATTAAGTCGGACAATTTTGTACCTATTAAGTGATAACCTGGTCTTCTAGATATGTGGTTGTAGTTTTACCTCTACCTTGAGATCACATCAATTGTAGATTCATCCTATGAGCAGATTAAGCTGCCTAAATCTAGCATGCGAACATTGAGGACAAGGTCGATTAACACGCGCGCCAGAGGGCCTCTCACATAACGCGCACAGAGGGGGGGCGGAGGAGGATTTGGTCCCTGCCCCTAACATTTTGGAAGCTACTGAAGCTATTAGCACACAATTTGGAGGGTAGATTATGGATATAGTGAACTGGCTTGAGTACAAATTTCATGACCCTATATCTTTAAGCTCAAGTGAGGTCGCGATCGGCTACCTCATCGCACCGCCACTCCACCACACCGACAAAACCTTCGTGACCTTGAACGCTCGCCGGACGCCGCCCGGTCGGTCGATTTGAGAACCCTGGTGTTCCTAGATTTACTAATGGATTTCGATTTTGTGTTGTATAGGATGCTATTATCGATTTTTAACAAAGTCACAAGATTGCATTACAATATCGCCGCCCGCTTATGAGACAATATTAAAAAAAATAGGAGACGTGGGCGGATTCAGCCTCCCTCCGGCGCGCGTGTTAAACAGTCACACCTTATGCCTACAGCAATCATGCAGCACTTTGCTCCCCCCCAAATAATTTTCATAAAACGACACCTATGCATTGCCCTATATATATATATAT